>CAJNIZ010001083.1:0-18523 GCA_905231905.1 Symbiodinium pilosum
TTAAGCCCCTATATCCTAAACCCTAGACCCTAAAACCCTAAAGCCTTGTTTAAGCCCCTATATCCCAAACCCTAAACCCTAAAACCTAAAAAAAAACCTTGTTTGAGCCCCTATATCACGTTCAACCTTCAGAGCTGGAGCCCCTTAACCATTCAACCCTTGGGTTTAGGGTTTAGGGTTTAGGGTTTTTCTGGATTGCCAAGGTGTCGGCAATGTCCGGCATGGCGAATGACTGGCCAGGCCCCATCAAGTAGCCTTAGGATTTAGGGTCTGGGCTTAGGATTCTCCACCCTAAGAATTGAACCCCAAATATTTTGCATCTCCCTAGAACCTAAACCTTCAACCCTAAACCCTTTTAAGTAGATAGAATGTGGGGTATATGGGTCTCTTATTATGATATTGTTCAATTCCATGTTCTATCTACTTAAGGAGGAGTATAAACCCTAAACCCTTTTGCGATTGGGTGTAAGATTTCTTGGGCATCCCCTAAACCCTAAAAGCAGCATCTCTGGGGAGAGTGCAAAACCTTGTTGAGGGGGAGTTTTCCCAACATGGGGTCCTAGAAGCCCCAGGGATGTATGGTGACTACAAGAAAGGTTTAGGGTTTAGGTTTAAGGCGCAGGGTAGTTCAGGAAGTTCAGATAGTTTCGGTTGATGTGGAATGTTTGATGTCAGGCTTTCGGGCTGCTACATTGAAACAAAACCTAAAGCCTACAACCTGTACCCGCGAACCTGATGCCCTGAACCCCTGAACACCGAACCCTGCACCGAAACAGTCATAAGCTCTGCACCCTAACCCCTTACACCCCCTAAGCCCTACACCCTAAACCCTCTACAGCCTAGACCCCGAACCCACTAGAGCATCCGCACCAGCCTATATTTATATAAGCATAAACATATACATAGACATATCATATACATATACATGTGCATACACATGCATATACATATACAAATAAAAATACGGTTATACCTATACAAACCTCTCTGTCTCTCCCTATCTAGCCCCCCTCAGCCGAGCTCTGGGTCCCCCGGCTGCACCCCCGAACCTGGCGAAAGGCGCCCTCTGCGCCCAGGTCCGCCACCTCCACCTCCGCAGCAGCCAAGAAAGTAGGGGGGCCTTTTAAAGGGGTCTAGGGTTTAGGGTTCAGGGCTCAGGGCTTTTGGTTTAGGATTTAGGGCTTAAGGTTTAGGGCTTAGGGTTTAGGGTTTAGGGCTTAGAGTTTAGGGCTTAGGGTACAGCATCTCCAGTCCAAGCATTCACTTGTGCAGTAGCGTTATCCAATAACAGAAATACCCACCCGCCCATTGGGCCCCACATCATTGAGAGCAATTACATCCTAAACTCTACATCTCAAACTATAAACCCTAAATCCTGAATCCTCAACTCTGAACCGTGGACCCTGAACCCTGAACCCTACACTCTAAACCCTGAACCCAGCAAATCCTAAATACGATCAAAGCCGAATCCTAAGCCAAACCCTAAAGCCCGAACCCTAAAGCCCAAACCTTAGTGCTCGAACGCTTCTAGGGCCCGAACCCTAGAGCCCGAACCCTAAAGCCCAAACCCTAAAGCCCAAACCCTAAAGCCCGAACCCTCGAACCCGGAAGCCCGAACCCTAAAGCCCGAACCCCGGAGCGAACCCTAAAGCCAAAACCTTAAAGCCCGAACCCTAAAGCCCGAACCCTGAAGCCCGAACCCTGAAGCCCGAACCCTAGAGCCCGAACCCCGGAGCCCGAACCCTAAAGCCCGAACCCTGCAGCCCGAACCCTAAAGCCCGAACCCCGAACCCGAACCCTAAAGCCAGGGTTTGGGGTATAGAGTTGTACAAGGGGTCCTTGTAAGAGGGGTGTGTAAGGGGTATATGGAGGTTGTATAAAGAGCTTGGGATTCAGGACCTAAGGTTCAGGGGTTAGTGTTGAGGGCCTAGATAAGGTTTGCGGCTTAGGGTTTGGGACTTAGGGGCGTAGGATTGGGGGCTGAGGGATTTCGATTTTGGATGTGTATAGGGGTGAGGGTTACGGGTTTTGACGTTTAGGGTTTATCATTTGAGGTTCCAACATCTTTGTTGAGGAGTTCCTAGGACAAGGATGATCACATTCTGGGTCAGTGGAACGCCTATGCTTGAAACATACATGACCTAGGGCTTTCCAGGAGGAAATCCTCGCCGCCCTTTTTATACGTGACACCCTACTGTGGATGGAGGAAATCTTGCACCGCTTTTGCAGCGTAAATTTCTTAAAGCCCCGTACCCCTGTTTTAACATTGGCGTTGAAAACCTCCAGAAACAAATTTGTTCCAATGACGGACATCTTGCACCGCCTCAGGCAGAACAGTTGTCAATGTTAAAAGGGGGCTGCGGGGATGTGTCGTCACGTCATTGAAAATGCTTATTACGCAAGTGGTGCAAGATTTCCTCCATCTACAGTAGGGTCCGTAGGGGCTCCCTTTTTGAGAAACGCCTTTATTCAGTGGCATATATAGGTTGATTACTAAGTCTCGTTTAGGGTTTACGTCCATGACCCTCCAAGTACTCCCTTAACCCTAAATCCTAAACGTCGGGGACAGCGGCTGCCTCCCCGTTGCGGATGGCGATATCCAGTGGACTCTCTCCGTTGCACCAGCGTTTTTTGTTTATGTCCTGAGAATATGCTTAAGGTTCAGGGTTGAACTGCTTAAGGGTTTTGGGCTTAACGATTTCAATGTCTTGGGCCCAGGGCTCTATCAAACCGCATCCTAAGGGCAGGCAATCTAAGTGCATCCTAAACCCCAAGTCAACAGACTAAACCACCACCCATTCAACGCATATGCGGAAATCGGTAAGGGCTGTCTGCAAGACCTTCAGCCCCAAATGCAACTCACTGGTTTGGGATAATCTTTGTCGCTCTGAAAAAGCAAGACCGTAAAGACAATCAGATTATAGCAGCCCCAACCGCAATGCTGTGGACCCCCAGCAGAGTCCTTTGGTAGTCAGAGGATCCTGATTTTCTTGGGGGCTGGGTACTCAAAATCACTGGACCGACAAAAGGGATAAAGAAACAATATGAAGTGTAGTCTAACCTCTAAGGGATAATGTAGGGGAGTATTGTATAGGTTATTAAGGGTGATACTGGGAGTTTAGACCCTAAACCCTAAACCCTATGCTGATTCAGGGGGATTCTAGGAGTTTAGACAATGCCTTTACAAAGAGCCCAGCGTCACCAGCGGCCTCAACCAAGAGCTTGGCCATGCCTTTGACATGTGGGAAATTCCAAACCTTCCTTTGAGGTTCTGGGGTCTAGGGTTTAGGGTCTTTTGGGAATAGCGGAAAAGCAAATGGAAACTTCTATATAATCAGGGGATATATGGGGGTATATCCCGATATGCTGGGTTATTCAGCTAAGGTTCAGGGTGGAAGGAGGTCTTCAGCTGGACCGTCCTGAAACCGTCTGTAAAAGCCGAAGTACCTGCGCGGCCTTCTAATATCCACGTCTGTATGGCTTTTTTGGGATTTACCTAGACCCTCCTGCACTCTACTAAGGCCTGTAAGTACCCACCACGCCGGTGGGCTCAAAGTTTTGAGTTACTTGACCGTTCAACGTGCCCATTGACATTCAAAAGATCATGCGTAGTAGCAGAGGGGTCCCACATGCCGTTTTCATTGGCCCTGCTCGTGGAGTGATTAATACTCCAGATTAAACATCTAATACATTTTAGTTCCAGCAGAGGCCCCAGCTCCCAGTCTTAGGAGGCTGCGGGAAAAGGTTGTTTGTTTTGTGGCTCACGTGAACAGCGTTTCTAGCGGCGTGAGAGTGGGACAAACTTTTGGCTCGGCGCAATATTAGGGGACACATATAGGAGGATCTTGGCATGTAGATTCTGCATCCTTTATGCAGACCATGGTTCTTTGGGAAAAAATGCTGACGAGATGAATGCTAGATTGAGAGCACTCGACTGCAGAGCAGTCGCCCCCCCTCCATTCTTCTGTGATGGCATCACCCCACCCTCTTTATAAGACCCGTCTGATATCCTAGGAGTACCATTTGCTTGGCAGAAACAATGAGCTACCTGAGAGTAACGAGTGCAAGCAATGCAACTCTTGCCCACAACCATGGCAAATTAACAGCCATACATTGGGTCCTGCCCCCACCCATTACCCGTCTATGATGGGGTCATGTTAAGGGTTCTTTCTAACCATATCAGAACCAGTATCCAGCTGTTACTGAGTGGGGGAGATATCCAAGCCATAGACCTTAAATCAAGGACCATGTAACATGTACATCCCAGATGCCCAAATGACCAAGACTGCAGGCCGTGTGGAGAGTGGTCGACCCGGTGGCATCCTTCCTGGTCGGACATCAAGGTTTGGTTTTTCTCCAAGGTTCTAGAGGGTTTAGGGTTTAGGGAGGGAAGAGACAATGAGGAGGTTTGTTGGAAGTGGTGCAATGTGGCCGATTGGGTTTCTGGCCGATAGTATACTACGAAACTTGTAAGGGAATGGGACTGGTAACTATCCAGGGTTTATAGGGCCCGGGGTTGCTCGAAGTTTTCACTGTAGAGCTCCAGCGCACATGCAGCAAGGTTTGGAAATGATTCCAGGCCAAGTCTAGCATAGGGCTTCTGGGGATCGTGTCATCCAGCTCATGCACAAGCTCTTGCACAACGCAGGGAACCCACAATTCCGAGAAGGAGGCTCAAAATATCTTCCATCCACAGTAGACATGAGCTATACTGGGTTGCTGCTAAGGAAGGCAAATTAAGATATCATACTATTGGTAAAAGGCAAATGATAGGGCCTCCTTATTATAGCAGTTCAGTTTAAGTTCGTTAACAGCAACCTAGTATAGGGGTCCTGGCTCTTGCAAGGACATTTTAAGGCTGACTTGCAGTTCACAGTACCTTCTGTTTGTTAGGAGGGTTCAGGGCTTAGAGGAGGAGCCACTGCAGGACCAAACAACCACTTCCCGGCCTCATGCACCACCAGAAGCCCTAGACCCTTTAGCCTGAACCCTAACACGTGTCCCTTGTCTCCTGTCCACATCTGCGCGGGCCGACAGAAGTGCGTGCATGGCTTCGATGTTGCAGTAGCTGGCGGCCAAATGCAGAGGCGAAGCACCTGGGTTTGACTACCTAAGCCCTACAGTAAACCTTATTTGTTATGGAGTTTACCAATAGGAAATAACTTTCAATGCAAGCTGGACCCATGCTGGTGGGTTCTCAGTATCAACCCCAAGAAACACTACACCCTGTGTGGGAGGAATCGAAAAACAGGCCCGTAGCTCTTGAAAACTCTAAACCTTTAACATCCGGGTTTGGCTTTGGATGCCCCCCTTAGTTGAAGGCTCGGGGTACTATAACCAAACTGTAACACGTAATACTTAGTACGGTTAGCATCTGTATTAGGGGATGTTGGGGGCTTAAAAATGAGTTTATGATTACCCCACTCTTCCTAGTCAAACCTAAAGAGGCCCTAAGCTGTGTGTTGGGGCATGAAATCCGCAGATAGCATGTAAAGACAAATTAAACTACAAGAGGGAACTCTATGTCCACCCTTAATGGTCCCTCGGAAGCCCTAGAAACCACTAAATTCCTGAACCCTAAGCTGCGAATGGTCCCTGGGGAATCCTTTTCCTGACAGTAGCTCTGGGGAACACAAGGAGACCATGGGCAGTCAGAACCTAAACCCTATAGTCCCTAGATGATATGGTAGCTTCCATTTTCTTTTCCATTATTGCTAAGTCCCCAGAACCCTCCAAACCTATTGGCGGCTAACTCCCACATCAACCACCGCAAACGCCCTCCAGGGCTCTTGCTTCGAGTTCGGTGGCTGGTAAATATCTTTCCATAGGGTTTGGGGGTTTAGGGCTTTGGGTTTAAATATCTATCCGTGAGCTTTTGGGGTGCATTGTAGTATGTTTTTCGGGGATTCAACTGGGAGAACATTGCTAGCTATTCAGGCTTTTCTATGTTTTCCCAAGTTTGATCGGCCGTGGCCGCGAACTATGAACCAAGGAAGTTATGCCCCTGGATAATTTAATGCTAATACCCTCAACCCTAAAGAGCTTTTAAATATCGTAATACCATTTTCCGGTTTTTGGGATTAGGGTCACGGGCTGAGGATCAAGGCCGTGACCAAGCCTGCGCTCGAAACAAAACGAGCTAAACCCTATGTCGCTAAAATCTACACTCGAAATTCGTAGATCTCTAAACCAAACCTCGAATCCCTAAATCCCGAAACCCCAAGCCCCAAATCCCCAACCCTAAATCCTCAACCCTGAATCCCCAAATCCTAAACTTAAACAGGTCCGCATGGCTTCGCTGAGGCGCCAAAGGAGTTCCGCTTATCCACAAACTCGGACGCCTTCTCCAGAAGAATCTTCACAACCTGCCAGGTTTTAGGGCTTTGGAACTAAGTGGCTCTATACCTTGCTACTATGGGCACTTTCCAACTGAGGGGCTCATCTGTTAAGTAGAACTAAGGTACCATAACACAGGTATGTGACAAATACAGTGGTTTCTGATAAGGAACCCAAAGCCCTAACCGCTTAAGTTAAGTTCCTCAACAGCCATCCAGATAAGTGAGACTTGCGTATCTCTGATTGTACCAGGCCCTAGGGCGTGCCAATCTGTAACACATGTGTGGTGCATAGTGTGATAGCCTAATGATTACCTATCTCATTTCAAGCCTATTGTAGGGTACCCTACATTCAAAACGATATAAAGAATGACGGACCATAATAGCGAGAATTACTGTTGATTATAAAGCCTTACATGACCCTAGCACACTATAGCACCATAGCTCCCAAGGTATAAGGTAGATAGGATCATGCAGAAATGTTTCGTATCCACCACATTTGGTAGGCACCCGCAGTAACCTAAAGAGCCCCGGTTTCGAATTACTTCGCCTCGCACTCTTTGTCTCCGCCGGACTTCCGGCCTCTGGGGAGCCACTTGAGTACTGTTTTAGGTGGTTGGGTTGAGCCAAGTAAGATTCGGTTCCTCTTCCAAAGTACTATACCCAAAAAAGGAAATTATCATATCCGTCTTGGGGGACAGTAGTCTCCCCAATCCAACACGAACACCTCACAAAGAGGTCAATCATTGTAGGCTCTGCCAGTCGACACTCTCCATGAATGTTTCCAAGATCATGTTCCATGAGCGGGCGTCCTTCTCATGAGAATCCCCCTGCTCTGCACCTCTACAAGTAAGGAATAAACGCAATCCTCACGCAAGTCAGGTCGGTTGGGTATAAGATGCCTCAAACCAAGCCCCACCAACACACTTGCAGCTCCAGCAACGGTCCGTCTCGACAGGCACAGACTATTCTGCATGCACTGGAAAATCAAACTGCCCAGATTTACCAAGCAATACATGTGTCATTGTCATGTGTCCACTTCTAGCCGCAACGCTATTCATTACCTTCAACTGCGCAGCGAATTTTATAGATTCCCCTACTACTCCCACCTCTACTACTAATTCTCCCCCTTCTTGGCCCTAACTGGCGTCCCTGAAGACCGTTAATTAAGGGGGAACGGGGGGGGAGGGGGGGGGGGACATGGAGGTGTTAGGGGAACCGAATTAAAAAGGTGTAAGGCGAACTGTTTGAAGAACCGACTTCCTGAAGCATTGTTCTCGAGCCACTATCGTGCTGTTGCCCCTTCCTACATGCACAACTCGAGCAGAATCTAGGGATCCACAAGAGAATAACCCTTAAACCAAGAACTTGTCATGTAGTAGTGGCCTTAAACATCCCGTTCAAGTGATTTGAGGTGGCCTCTACTAAATCTATACAAGAAATCTAGAACTCTGATAATGTGTTTAATCAGCTTGTCTTCTACCTACATTAACCCTCTGAAACCTCTGACCGACAACGCTTGATCCTAAACCCTAAGCCCTACACCCTAACCTTACATCCTGAGCTCTAACCCCGAACTCTGAACCCTAAGCCCTAATTCCTAAACGCAACCCTAAACCCTGAACCTAAATCCTAGACCGCAAAGGCCCTGCATCCTAAACCTTGACCCAAGCCCCAGCTGCTGCAGATCCAATGCAGAATTGTGGTGCCTGGGCCAGTAAAAAACCTCTTACAAGGGTGTAGGGTTTAGGGGCCCTAGGGCGGCTGCATATTAGGAGGCCATAGCGGGGGACCTTTGTGAGAGGGCTTAGGGATATCATTGGGAATCCATATTGTGGGGCCTCCATGTCTGGATTCCTTAAATGAACTGGGGACCCCGCAACACACCGAGAATATAAGAAGATTATGGAGAGGTCCCCATGCAGGATTACACAGAGGTGGTGTTGATAAACTCTGTTTTCTACAACATCTGCTAGGAAGTTCTCAGAATTATGGGCCTCTTCTTTGAGAGGGTCACCACGCACATGTAAGAGTCTAGCGGAATTATATTGGAACCTGGCGTTTGAAACGCAAGAGATGAAAGAACCATGGCTTCTTATACGCGGGCATACACAGAAACACTAGCGTAATCAACAGTAACAAACATAACAGACTATACCCTAAAACTTAGCCGACTACAGACTATAGGATTCGGCTTGTCCACATGTAGTTGCCTGCAGCATCCCAAGAGACCGTTGATGCAAGAAAGCTGAAAAAGAACTGCGTGTTTAGGGTTTAGGGTTCAGTGTTGAGTACTCATCCTGTACGATTCTGAGGTTAACTGCTACAATGGCGGTTCAGGTTGCTTTGGATCCAGCATCCTGCACCCCGAGAATGATGATGAGCATCCCGTTTAGGGTGGAAGTGCAAGGTTCGAGGACCCCTTCAGAGAAGGCAGGGACTAAAGATTGTTTTAAAGAAAGGTTTGAGGCCACAATATACCAAGGTTACATGAGGAGTATGAGGGAATAACACTGGTAATTACCCAGGCTTGTACAGTATCTATTAGGATCTTCGTTTTGGCATGGCAGAAATGTGGGGTCACTTCCAGCAGTCCTGCCGCGCAATTGACATTTGTCAGATGCATTCCGGACCCGACAAGCTTTGGGGTGTGGGCAGACCCTCAACCCTCAACCCTAAGCTTTGGAGTCTGGGCTTAAACGTGAGAAACTTGTCCATCATCCGGGAGGCCTGCTACTTGGTTGTAAACTTATAGAAGGTTTGTCTGGCTTCTCAAAAACGTCAGAAGCATCTGAACTCTGACGTGGCAGCTCTGTGTCATGATGGGCCAGATTCTATCCAGCAGACTACTTAGTTGTTCAGTACCGGAGATCTTTTAACGGTTAACCTTTTTTGTTTAATTGGGTTTTGTTTATACTGGGATTTTATTTATATCAACCTCAGGGGCTCTAAACCCGGAAGCCCTAAACCGCGTCGCATCCGAAGCGCTTTCATCAACAGCCATGCTCGCGCCACCATCGACCAAGACCTGGGCAGGCGTGCTTTGGCCGGGGTTTAAGGTTTTGTATTTAGGGGTTCCTGCGGGTTACTTAGGAGTGGTCTTTTTCTTACGTCGTGATATACAGGGATTATATAGGGATATATACTGGTTATTTATGGGCTATGGACTATAGGTTTTGAGTCGTACGTTTAGGGTTGATTCTGGGCCATGTTTCTGGGCTAGCCTAAATGCAAAAAGAGTTGGTGTTTCGAGCTATCCCTCTTCAGGTTTGGGGCTTCAAGGATTTCTGGGTTTAACTGCTTGGGGCTGGGGCTGGACACAAGGGCATTTGCAGCTGTGAAATGGACAGCCCTTGTAAGAAGGAATCTACCCTAAACCTTGCTATGCAGGCAGTGGATCTAACCAACGGAACAATGAAGGGTGCAGAGTGTAGGGTCCAGAAAATGGACCGCCGAACAATGACCCCAATACTGCATTGGGAAACTAGGGAAGAGTGGTTGGCTCCTTTCTGTTGATCTTTTCGGATGTTTGCAATGGCTGCCGATGCAGAAAGACTTTCCAAATCTATCCAGGTACCGGGACTATTGACGTAGCCTGCTTCCGGCAGGCCTCCTGCAAACAGGTTTCTCCGTTGGAACCAGCCGCATTTACCTCAGCTCGCGCGCAGGATCTCTCAAACAAGCGCCCCTCTTGCACGAGTCTTGGTACCAAGAAACCTGACATCTTGGACCAGGTCAAGGATTCAGTGTTTAGGGTCTTGGGCCCCGATGGTTACAGCGATTCTCCTCACGCAAATCCCTTGCGGTGGCTGGCGGTACTCACCGAAACATCAAGCAACAAGTAATTAGACGCGTTGCATCAGCTTATTATAAGCTATAGTTGTAAGGCTTCCTGCTATGGCCGAGGCTTTCTTGCGTACTTTGCAAGCTGCTGTCGCCGGTGCTGCTCCATGGCCTTGAGCCGAAGCACTACTGATGTTTGTGTTGATGTGATTTGAGCTCATAGTCTTCGGTCTTCGTGTGCTCTCGAAGAGCCCAGAGGCCGCAGCTGCAGGTAGGAGATTGCATGAACTGGATGCCTGGTATGCCCCGTGCGGATGCCTGCTGTGCCGCTGCTGCTGCTGCTGCTGCTGCTGCTGCTGCTGCTGCTGCTAAAGCTGCTAAAGCTGCGGCGCGAAGCGCCCAGGCGCCTGGCCGCGCCACTGGCTACTGCTGCTGCTACGAGGACGACGACAACGAATACTGCTACTGCTACTAATGCTACCACTACCACCACTACTACCACTACTCTTGCGTCCACAAGTGGTAGTAGCACGGAAACATCTGCTGAAGCTACAACTCTTAGGAGCCTGCTACCAATCCTTACAACAGCATTCTTGCTTATATGGGAGTTTCCAAAAACTTGGAGTCCGCTTTTATAGCAAGTATTGTAGCAGTTTGGATTGTATATTGGGATCTTATTTGGGGATGTAGGTTTCCTAGTCGTCCAATATCTGGGGTTGTTCGGGGGTTAACCTTGTTGCTTGCATTGGGCTTGATGTTGCACAAAACGGTCGAAGGTAAAGGTTAGCTACTGGATAGGTTGAAGTCGGTATTCATGTCAAAGTCCAAGACTCATCACATCTATGTTGTGAAGATCTATTAAAAACCTTCAATATACGATAAGCTTTGTCAGAGGGCCCCCAGCAAGAGAACCTTCTAAAACGATCATGTTGCACTGGCTCCCAAGTTGATCAACGTGCGGGCGAGTCCAGCGTGCCCGTCTTGACATGCCAGATGGAGGATCGTGACCTCCTCCTCTCCTCGCCTTACTGTTCTACTTGGAGGTCCCGCGTAATTATAATCTGCTTCATCCAGTCATAAACCACGTAAATCCCGTAATGTGATCATACCTGGGATACAACGAGACATATGGGTTCTACTTACACATGGATTTCCAAGTACTATCTTCATCACAGTGAGAAGCTGCGTAAGCAGCCTTTTGTGTGGCGATTGTACTAAGTGAGATGAAAATCTTTCTCTGCACCCAAAAGAGCAAATGTTGTTACTCTAGATTTGGGACTAAGAATGCACAGGTAAAACACCACCCATGGAAGCAGGGGGAAACTGTGAACTTTCTGATTCGATTCGCTGAGTAATTGCGGGGAACATGCGCAACAAACCGGATTAGATTCAAGTTTAGGTGCTTAGTGTGAAGGTTTTGCGGTTTGAGGGCTTCAAGCTTTACGAGAGAGGGGCGCAAATCACAGGTCCCTTAAAGATGGGTTAATGGGAGACACCCATGCATGGCCCGCATCCATTCCCTTCCTCCATGGCCTACTGATCCATTCATACTAACATTGAAGGGGATTGCGCATTCTTGCACTACCTAGCATCCGCTTTCATTATACACCCCCCTATCCCTAATACCCTTAGTGTTAAGCCCCAGACCTTAAACCCATAAACTCTAGGCCCTGTTCCCCACATGTATGAAATCTCTTCCGGACAATACATTACCCTAAAGCCTATTAGCCCTAAACCCTAAAACAGTGGCTGGATATCAAATATCAGGATCCCCAGTAACCAAGGACTCACAAGGTCACCTTTTTTGGAATGTAGCTCACTTGTTGTTTTAAGAACTTAGGACCCCCAAAAGGGAAAAGGGAATACTCAACACCCGAATCTACTTGCAGGGTCAGGGGACTTAGAAGGTAGGTTAACGATGGGAGTCTCTGGGGTTACTGTAATTAAGGCTTTTCGGAGTAAGAAGTATATGGATGCAGAATAAATCTAGGATTTCTTTTGGAATGTCTTTATGTTTTTGGGCTCCTAAATATACTTACAAAGTCCATTCATTTCTGGATTTTTGAGCCAAGAAATTGACAGGACATCAGCTACTGGAGGCTCACGGTACTGGAAACCAGAACGCAAACTACATTTTTGGATTTCGGGTTTAGAGCCTCAGGGTTTAGGGCTTAGTATCTAACGCGTATAACCCGAATATAACTGTAGCTATGCCTCGATTAAGCCACATCAGGTGATTCAGGGGGCTTATACATGGCTTACTGCTGATTTCCTCTTGAATCTCCACATACCTAAACGTCCGAGGAGCTTGTACTTGCGCGACAAGCTTGCACCGGCCTGCTGTGAAGCTTCCTACTCTACCCCAAACCTATATGAAGCTGATATGCTTGCCGTTCTCAACGGACAACGGTCTTTGTAAGATGTGCTTCCATGTTAGTCGGCGGGAGTTTCCTGCAAGGTCCGATGCTTGTATCTGCTGGCAACTACTTTCAGACTTTTGGGGGTTTAGCATTGCGGGCTCAGGGACCCTAATCCCTAAACCTCTTCGAAATAAAGAGATTCATGCCACAACTCTGCTCTTAAGCAGCAGCTTTCTCCTGGGTCTATCTACAACTGCGCGTGCTTGCAGCTACTATTCGGCTATTCCTGAAACAACGGGAAGACATAAGCTGAAGGTAGCTCACAGGCTCCCTAAACAAGCGTAACTGAAACCTGACGAGGCCCGGTTTTTGCACTCAAAATCAGCATGACCCTTGTTTTGCAAAGAATCGAAGCTGCAATGTTGTCCCCATGAGGATCCCCGTTTTTCCACGTCTTGACACTTTCCAGGTGGAAACATGTTCTTGTTCAATAGGAATCCATACCAAATAATTTCATTTAAGTTCCTTAACAGATTAACAGCAAACCAGAAACAGACCTTAACCCGGCCTCCACAAGAAGCTGGGCCACTGCGACATGGTTGCCTAGGCCTGGGGGTCGACATCTTAGCTCAAGCAAGCAGAACAGCCATACGCAACAGCGATAGGAAATTTCAGATTCCCATAATATGCTCCTCGCAGGTCCAAGAATAACTCATGGGGACTAGAGCAGAGCGTAATAGGGGAACCCATGACAAATTTTGACCCACTCAGACCTGTAACTCTATTCCAACTAAAACCAATGCAGCTTAGATGGATTCTACCTGGGTTATATGAAGTCTTTAACAGTTTAGGGTTTAGAGCCTAAAGGGCTTCTAGTTCATAATTGCCCGGGACCTCCAGGTAGCCTATAAAGAGCAAGAAAGGAGATCCCTGGCTCGGGGCTTGGGATGTAGGGTTTAGGGTTTTGGGAACCACCCCCTCAGAAAACGCTGGCGGATCTCAGGTTTCTTTTAGTTTGGGGTTGCCTGGGGGATGACAAATTGAAAGCCCTGAGCCCTAAAAACATCCATCCAGCGAATGCTCTCAGGATTGTAAATGATGATTTCTACCATCTGCAAGTTTCTGAGTCTTGTGGTCCCTGAGGACCCCAGGACTATACAGGGATTGGAAGGGCGCTTGTGGCGGTCCTTCGTAGGGACTATTTTGAAAGTCACCCGTCTCTCTTGAACATGGAGAGGGGTTAGCAGGAGAGATTCCCTTGTGCAAAAAATGGGTTCACGTCATGAGCTGCTGAAGTGAGGAGTTCACATCTTTCAGCGTGACTGCTGGAGCCCCACATGTGAACTCTACGTACATTTAAATGCTGAGAGCAAGTGTACGTCCCAATCAAACGGTGAACGCTGCAGGTATGTAAGGTAAGTAGGGTAACAATGTTGATAATAACAACAACAAACTCCATGAATCCTAAACCTGAAACTCTAAACTGCCCAAAACTAGGCCCTAAACCCATCCAGACTTTAGGCTCCAGGGCCGGAGATTGGACATCTTCGGCTTTCGATGCAGGACCGAATCTGGATGAAGGTCTATGGCTCAAAGATTAGGGTTGAACCCAATAAGGCTCTTTTGTTCGTACAGACTAATGTACCAAAAAGGACGAGAAAAATTGTATCTTGTGGACTCGACCATGCCTATCAGAGCTACCAACATGGATACTTCTCGATGCACCATTAAGGGATCCCCATAGTCCAAAAAATATACCATGGGGCCTTTAGCAGGGTTTGGGGTTTAGGGTTGAGGGCCATTAGGCCCCGTAATCCCAGAAACATATCCCTGGACCCTTTAGGGGCCCCCTCACAATAGTAGAGTGTAGTAGATTGTAGTAGAGTGTAGTACGTTGTAGTCGAGTTGCATGAGATGATCTGTAGCTGGGTTTCTGTTCAGCAAGGGCAACATACAAGACTCATATAAGGGTAGGTAATGGGGCTATATGAGGTCTATATAGGCCTCCTTTTAAGGGTGCTGGCTAATAATAGCCCACCCGAAGGTTTCCTTGAGTTAGGGAGCTGACCTTAAGTAACATATCGCATTATGGGTACGTATACCGTAAACAATTGACCCCCAACAGAACATGAACACAAATGGTCAGCTGTTATTCGCAGAGGCCCGCTTCAGCTTCTCTCTTGAACAAAGGACGTTGATGCACAAGGGTACTGAAGACTTAGATGATGGCCAAATCCGAGGTACTGCCCCCTCCCAGTAACCGTCAATGATAACTTGGATCTAGTGGTTTGTGGTTGGGGGCGCAGCAGTATCATGCCAAACAGATGTCAAAATTACGATCGGTCGTCGAGTCCAGGCTACGGCCTCTAAGCTTTAGGATACCCAGGAAGGAACCATACTTTTGGCTCACCCCTCCCCCACCACATAAGTATTGCCAAAACAGGCCCAGTTGCAAGCAGTAAGAAGGGGTGACTTTCGCTGCGAATCGAGCGCTTCCACTTCAGCTCCTGCCTCAAGTAGTACCTTCCAGTCACACCGGAGGTTCTCATGTTCACCCTGAACCCTAAACCCTAAAGTTTCGGACATAGAGGTTTTTTTTGGGTGGGTTAGGGCTTAGTCAAGGACGCCATGGAAATCTTAGCATCTTCCTAAGGACCGCTTCAAAAAGGCGCCTGTTTCCAGAAACCCCTACTGGTGGCTGACAGGTTCAAAGCAAAGGCTTTAAGGTTTAGGTTATAAGTGATAACCCAATATCATTGCAGTTGTGACCTTGTCAGGGACTCAGGGGGCTCAGAATTCGTGTGAAGGGACAAGTGAACGCAGGCTTTAAGTACTCTGAACCTCCAAGCATACTTCTTTTTGTATGGAACCCCAAACCATCAACCCAGGGTTTAGGGCATGCAGCTTGCATGGGTCTATCTAAGCCCTAAACACCAAACCGTGTGCCCATAATGCAAATGGAGAAGCCTTTGCCGCCTCCCGCTGACCCTGGGCAGAAGCCTCATGAAGAGGCTGGCGTCCAGCCTCACGCATAGGCAGGGCAAGTACATTATGAAACACTTGTTATCTATGATAATACATATATGAGACTGTGTGATCTTGTGGTTATCCTTTGGTTTTTTGTTCCCTAAACCCTGAAGCCGTAGCCTTTATAGGTAGCTGGTAGCTCCTGCAACTGGCCATGTACCGTGCGTGCAAGGTTTAGGAGATCAGGTTTCGTGATTTGATCTTGGGGCTAGGACCGGAATTGAGTTCAGGAGTTTGTGGTTAGGGTTTTGAGTTCAGGGTACAATAGAGGTTTTTACCAGAGCAATCGAAAAAAGGTTCAAAAACTACTTGTTGAGAATATCTCCAGAAGTCAAGCTGTGCTCCAGGAGTCGTTTCCCTGTACTCCAACCCCCAAGTAACCCAAACCCGAGATTCGCTGAGCTGGCACTAAACAAGACATCCGAAAGCACTATTAGTCGTGGATTCCCCTACTACCCCCCTCCTATATACTACACCCCCCCTACTTTCCCCGCTTAATTAACCTTGACTCGCTGCATTATCCCTAGATAACCTTAACTAAGGGGGACAATGAGGGAGGTTCAGGGTGTACGTATGGAAATCCATGGTCTTGGAAGACAGCTGGAAGTTGTGCACGGATACCCTGGAAGCCTCCTAGAATGCCCCTGAAACATGTACAGCTACGGTCCCATCTTCGGGGCCCTCCCAGCTCAGACCCAACCCGAAATCCCAAAACCATGAAACCCTAACCCTAAAACCCTAAACTCTACACCCTGAACCCCAAATCTAAACCGAAAAAACCTAGACCCTAAATCCTGAAACCTAAATCACAAAAAGTCTTATTCCCCAAAACATGCCATACAGACCTTGCAACAGAGTTAGGGAGGCAAGTGCTTGCCCCAGCTTCCAGGAAAAGACGAAGGCATCCTCATGCCCCGCAAAAAGGTTTAGGCTAAACGGTTTAGGGGTTTAGGGTTTAGGGTCAACTATGGGAATAAGTCGGGTTGTTGTAAGGCATATAATACGGGTTCTAAGGTCTGCTTGCTAAGTCCCTTAACCCTACAAGTGCTGGCAGAAAGAATGCCACAACTCGAAAGCACTTATGGGTATATAGCACTCAAAAAGCTTACTCAAAAAGCTTGACTTTGTTTCAGTAAAATAGATGCCCTAAAGCCTTAACCCTAAATTGCGGAAACTGGCGTCGAATGCTTCCGTGGTGAGCCGCCATGCAGAGCCCCGTGGAAGCAGGGGCTAACAGCAAATCTGGATCTTCTGGCAGCTGTAGAAGCGCCTAGAGTCTAGGATTTGAGGTTCAGGGCTGATGGAGTAACATGAGCCATCCTGATTAGCCATGAGAGTCCTTTGGAAAACAGCGCATTTGCAAACATGTTTTGGGGTTCCGGCGTCACCCCTGAACAGAACGCAACTAGACACCTTAAAGCCTAAGCCCTGAACCCTAAACCTTTAACAAAAGGAGCGAAACCAACATGAGCGATAGAGCCTGGGATCCAGTAGCCATTTCACAAACTCCCTTCGCAAGCTTCAATGCAGGGGCCGAACAACGATCAACATCCATGTGAGGTCTATTCGAGGTACCCCATCCGATTATCGTCGCAGGAATCTCGGGCAGCAAAAGTCATCATCGGTAAATTCATCTTGTATAAGCCCTGTTTCCATTTCATCGCCCACCTTCTTTTTCATTCGATGTTCCATCTAAACCTAAACCCTCACTCTAAGCCATGTTCTTAACCCCTAGTAAACCTTTCGCACTGCAAACCTAAACCCAAACTCCTGCACCCGCCGGACAGCCCATGTGGAGAACAAATTTGTTTCTCATTCATAAGGGGGGTTCGGGTAACTCCAGAAGGAATCGGGATACTACTTTCGGATATTATGAGATGAGAACACTAAGGAGTCACATACCGATTGTTCTAAGTGTTAAGGCTGTTAAGGGTGATTGCTAACTTCAAGCCCTATCATGCAGAATCATCAACTGGAAAGAAAAACATGAAACGGACATGTATGAACTATGAGTTATGTAGCAGTCCTAGCCAGTAATAAGCAGATTTTGGTAACCCCAAACCCTATATTTATAGGACCCAACAAGTGTCTTATGGTACTAGGTGATCATACAGGTGCTCGTCCTGCAGCTTGGGGAAACTTACCCCACCCCAACAGTTTAGTGGGGTCTAGGGTTTAGGGGTTATTGCTTGAGGTTCGGGACTTGCAAAAGGCGGATGACAGCTCCGTCTTCAGAGGAAAGAACGCTGGATACAAACTCCGTGCTATCACCCTTAATCCCGAACCCCAAATCCTAAAGCCGACCAAACCCTAGACCTCAAACCTCACTAAACCCTTCAAGCCCTGAAAACCCTCAGAACCCTAAGACCCCAAAACCCTTAAACCCCTAAAACCCTAAACCCCCAACCCATCCCCAGCCTGGCCTCAATTTCAGCAGCTTTGTCCTGTTGCGTATGGGTGGTTGCCTGCTTAGAATTGACCGGAGACGGTTCGCAGAACGATACGAGAACCTCAGGACGGAGCATTATTTGTTTTTTTGCCGAAAGGGTTGAGGTTTTAGGGCCTGGGAAGTTTGGGGCTTCAGGTTGAGGGCGGTTTAAGGTTAAGGAAGTATATGGTTTAGGGTTAAGGTTTAATCTGTTGGGTTCAAGGTGTACGGTTTAGGACTTCGTGTTCATTGTTAGAACCTGAGACATGGTGGATTAGGGCTCAGGGTTCGGGGGGTCTAGGAACCCAGTAATACTGTAATTCCTTCGGAATAAGTTACAAAAGGTGGTGCAAGATTTGCTGCATCCAAAATAATATACAAAAACGTTTGCTGTAGGCTGCTTGTTGATTTTTTAAACTAGACCTCACTCATAAATTGCTTACTAGGTCTTAGTATTGAAGGGGTTTACCGCAATGATCTGGGTTGGAGGCTTTAACGTGTACGTTTGAGGTTTAGGTTTCATGGTTGAGGATTCTGGGATTCTGACCCTACTGTAGGACCCTATCAAAATCCGCCGACCCCGCTCTGCG
>CAJNIZ010001084.1:5763-15914 GCA_905231905.1 Symbiodinium pilosum
AACCCCTTCAACCCTAAACCCTCAACCCTTAAATGGGTGACGGGCTCGACGGGTGTAAACCGATCCACTCATACTTGGAGGGTCAGGGAGACTTAGTAAGTAGGTTAATAACCCCTATAACCCATATAGTAACCCCATTTATCCCCATTATTAACCTACTTACTAAGTCCCCTGACCCCCCAAGTACCGTACCCAGGCCCCCACTGGGAAGCTCACGGGATGAAGGCCAAAGTCGGTTTTGGGTTGTTTCCAGGATTAGGGTTGTAGGCCTTTTGGGTTTTTAGGTCTCATAGGGTGTATAGGGTTTAGGGTTTAGGGTTTAGGGATTCCAAGTTTGGGATGTATCTAGGGTCCTTAGGAGGGACCCCTATTAGGGACCGTTAATCCCATTACCATGTATAACCCNNCCTTATATAGTCATTATATAACCCCTATATCCCTAGGTAGTCTTCATGTGAAACCCCCACAAGCTACAAGGGTCCCTATTAGGGGTCCCTCCAAAAGTCCTTAGAGATTAGGGTTGTAGGCCTTTTGGGCTTTTAGGTCTTGTAGGGTGTGTAGGGTTTTGGGGATTGAGTTTTTTAGGGTTCAGGGTTTTTGGGCTTTGGGGTTCATTGGGTTTATGGGGTTTCAGGGTGTACGGATTCGGGGTTGGGGGTTTAGGGTGCAGGGATTAGGGTTTAGCAACCGAGTGGGTCTATGTCTACCGGGGGCTGTGGGTTTACGGTGTGGGAATTCATGGGGTAAGGTTTCAGGGTTGTTGGGGGAGTTCTAACCCTAAACCCTAAACATTAGGGGTTTTGGGTGCAGCATTCGAGCTAAGGTTTTCGGGTGCTTTCCGGGGTTTTTGGGTCTTGGGTCTGCTACAATAGGGGCTCTGGGTGACCCCGAACCGCAAAGATTAGGATTCAGTATAGTCATATGATAATTGCGGTGTCCTAATTTTCAAGGGTTGGGGTAATCCAAATCCTTCAAGTCAGGTGGTTTTTGAGGAGCGCATGTAGCCCCCTCGGTCCAGCATTCCGTACCAAGTACTAGAATTTAAGGCATAAAGAAAGCCCCATTCCCTCATGATGGGGCTGATTGCGCAGTCTGTGCCCAGTCCTGATGGAGCACTGTTTTTGTTGCTTCTGCTGCGTCTTTATGATACTTCCAATCTTCAGTAGACTACAGTAGAGTGCGACCCTTCCACGGTGTGCTGCACCGAGGCCATGGATACGCCAAAGACGTACCCATGCAGAGAATACCTTGCGCACACCGAGATGCTGGCGAAGCAGCTGGGCGTCGAGACAGATGAACATTTGTCCACCGTGCTAGCTGCGGGAGCCTCAAGATTTTTTTCGTGAGTTCCCAGCCCCCTTCAGTCCATAAAGTTCTTCGAGGACTGGGATGTCGACAGGCGGTGGAAAGTCCAGGGAGCAGTGGATGCACACAAGCGATGCGTGCTTCGGTGGCCTTATGAGTCGATGCTTGCTTTTTCTTTCTGCGCCATGTTTGATGTTTTGATTCAGGAGGCCAATCTGCCCAAGAGTGCGGTTCTGGGCATGGTGTGGTTCCCAGCCGAGACACAGGACCGTCGTTTAGCCGAGTTGGACGCGCCGCTAGCATTTGCAAAGCTTGGCTTAGTACGCTCTTGCTTTTTGCACAAGAGCTGCTGCTTGGGCCCATGCCGCTGCACATGTGCACGCTGTCATTCGCGGCCCCAAGACGACGAGGCTGGGTCGAAGGGCAGTCTTGTTTCTGCTCCTGCAGCAAGTTGCAGGCACCATCTCCTGGATGAGCTTGTTCAGGCTTCAGGGATATTAAGAATCCTGCATGACTGTCAGTACCTTCAACCACTTGGGAACTTTGGAGTTCTTGTATACTGTGGTGCTGCAGGAGCTTGAGTATCAACATCATGAGGCCTAAGCACTTAGCCATGCACGCAGGGGTTTCCAAGAGCTACGGTGGATGGTAAAAATCCTGTATGACCCAGCAAGCCAGCCAAGGCGGCGAGGATGAGAGACTCCCCACGCCCCTCAATCTCAATGTTGGTGAGAAGCCAGTGGGTTGTGCAGGATTTCTATCATTCGCGCACGCCCTCTTTGCTCTGCCAAAGGGACCAATATTAAAATGAGGGGGCTATGGGGAAGCCGGCCTGTCTTTAAAATCGACGCAGGAATTTTAGTATCAACCGTATGAGTGGGACAGAAACGCGCCCTTTGGCTGGGCCAGTTATTTCCTCCTAGAAGAACCCATATAGGGTATATTGCTGAGATAATGCTGCCATTGCTGCATGACGGCATTACGTTGAGAGTACTCATGACAGGGGTGTCGCAGGCTTCATTGTTGGGGGGAGTCAACTCAGAATTCTGTGGCGTGTAGCAGCAAAACGTTTCTAAGTGCTGAAGAAGTTCTTGGTGACGCAGTTTTGTGGGATCTAGAAGACTTGCGGAATTGTGGACAAGGTAGGTAGCTATAGAAGGTTTCTGGATCTGCAAGGCTGAGGGACCGTGGAACTATGCAAAGATTGACATTAGCAGTTCTTTCAATGTCACCCTTAAGGGGACTGGCTCGCGTAGCAGATATACAAGCCACCACCGTTTTTCGCGAAGTGGAACTTGCAGGCAGACGCGTGGAAATCCGCCAAAATGCAGCCAAACTGGCCAAGCATGTATAGACACGCTGCGAAGCTTGCTCCTGCCGCCGCAAAGCTTACAAGGCAAGTCCGCCGTCAAGCGCCGTACGACATCTGCTGGTCTAGACGCTAGTATCATGGCTATTTCGGTGCGGCGTAACCAGGATGCGCCGTTGGAATTTTTCATGACTATCATTTACGAAGCCGGGTTGTCGAACCATAAGATGGATGATGTCGAAAGCTGCTGCAGGAAGCTAAGACTAAGTTCAGTCAGCAAGAGTTTCCTTCACGAGAGTTCCTTGAGACACTTCTCCTCCGACTGACATGGAAACCCTGTAAGTACTCCGCTTCACTTGACGGGTGCGCATTTTTGATGCCATGTTACTCTGAGGGATTTTATCATATATCCTAGACCTTGAACCCTGAACCCTGAATCCTTCCCATTGAGCCTAAACCCCGAAAACGAAACCGTAAACCTTCAACCCTAAATACCCCTATGACTCTATTTCTCAGCCCTAAAACCCTTAACCGTAGTCTGCGAACCCACCATGGCTTGATGCCACCCAAATCTGGTTGGTTCCCTTAAATTTGTAAGACCCCCAAATGCGATAGTCCTTATTACAGGGACCCCCAAAAAAGGTACGTACCCTTGATTTGGGGAACCATAAACCCTAAACTCTAAGCCCTTTATGGCCTCTATATAATCCCCATAATTTTTTCAAAGGTACCCCTACTTTGGGGAAACCCCCGCCTCAAGCTTTTGAGGCTGCAGCTCGCAGTTGTTGTTCCCCGAAAGACCGGGTTGCTGTTAAGTTCAGGGTTTAGGGTTTAGGGATTTAATGTTTTCGGGTTTAAGGCTTAAGTTACCATGCTTTGGGTATACCGTAAATAAAAAGCCTTCCTTATTCTAGTAACTTCAAGTAGGTTCCTTAGCAGCAACCCAGAAGATCCAGGCAAGGTGCAGGGTGCAGGGCTTAGGGCCTGCTTGGAAGGTCAGGGGAAGTGAGTAGATATCTTAAAAGCATTTTAATCCACTTACCAGCTCGTGTTCTCCTTATTTTTAGCTTGCTATCATGCAAATGCCTCATAGTACCAAATCCTAGACACATAACCGTTTAGAAGCCCCTCGGGCCGCAATTTACTTGGACCCTGGGGTTCTGCATCCCCATGAATCATGTGGGACAGTCCTGCTTCATGCTCAACATTCAACACCGTTCTAGGTTTAGGGCTAAGGGTCTGCGGTTTGGTTTAAGGTTTAGGGTTTGGGGTCGCTGCGGTTATAACATCAATCTTTGCTTAAGGTTTTGGGATATGACAAGTTTAGCCTGATTAGGAGCATTTAACAATGGACATAGGGGTTCCTCTTGTAATTGTTACAGTCTTCAATATAGCTTCTACGAGTGAACCATGTCCACTATGTAACTTATGCAGGAAATATTGACCGTAGCTCATATGAAAATTGTATACGTGAGCATAGAGGAGGGGTCCCTGTTCTGACACTGTACGTTGGGATTGTTCATGCCAAAAGTCCTACACGACCTTAGTATATAACACCACCATAGTTCCATTAATCCAAAACCCTAAACTTTAGGATGCTTACGGTACACTTCCTGGGGTGCCATTTGCAGCAGCGTGGGCTTTGAGCGAAATCGCTCCACAGAATCAGTTCATGTCGAAGGGGTACTCGAAGGTCATGTTCCACATCCAATTAATTAACAACCCGGGACACCAGAAATTGCACTAAAGAGTTTTTGACCTGAGGCAGCCTTTGGAATGTCTAGGCGGACGTTTGCATCCACCTGATGTGTCTCTCATACTAATGAAGGCTTGAAAATTGGTCGGGGTGGCCCCTCTTGGGAATCCGTGTAATGCATTGGGGTTGAATGAGTTCATCTTGGGCAAGCAGGACCCCTAGTTTCATACATACACATGTAGCTGAAAGGTGTAGATGACGGGTAACCCAGAAACCAGCAAATGTTAAATCCGTAGGCATGGGCGTCCCTGGTGTCCCTGAGAAAGCCGCCAAAGTTCGCGCGACACCTGGGGCTCAGGGGGGGGCGGGAACCAGCGATCTGATCTTCAAATGGAGTGGTTCAAGGGTAATGTGGGTTGCAGGGTTTCAGGGTGAGGGTGCAGTGTAGGTTGCAGGGTTTCAGGGTGCAGAGGGTTGGTTCCAAAACTTCAGTGACAGTTACAAAAGCACAGGTTGCGTTGTGGCGGTTATGCGAGGTTCTGCAGACCCCTACACCTTAAACCCCTAAACCCTAAATCCTGGCTTCAGGGACCGCAATCCGCAACATGCAAACATTTTTCGTGTGGTCACAAGCATTCTTTACTATAGCCGCTGCCACTTTTTACAACTACTCAATCCTGCATATTCTCAAGCCTGTTCCTATGGAATCCGCGAAGGGGACCGCGCCAATCCTATTGCAAATTCCCTGCGACTTTCAGGGTCCTCAGGCGCGCCGCTCTTTGAGAACACACCATACGGCTTAGGCGCCTTCAGAACCCCAAGCCCTGTTTAGGGGTTTAGTTGTGGGGGTCCTTTTTGCATTGTGTTCCCAAGTCATGGCCTAGGATGAGAGGGATGTGTTTGAGAAAATGTCGGCTGTACTACCCAATCATACAAATATTGTTTTCAACAGCCCCCACCCACAATGTTATATCTAGTCCCTATTCTTGTATGAGGTCTCTTGTGAGGAAGATTGAGAATCAAGCGTGGGTGGTTGTTATCTATGAGTTATCAGGACCCCCCCGCCCTGTAATAGTGGTGCAATAGGGTTATATCAGGACCGTAATGTAGTCCTTAAATCCTTTGTTGTTACTGGGTGGGGGCCCTAAGCCCCAAACCCTAGACCCTAAACCCTAAAACCCTGAACTCCCTACACCCTATACCGCATGGGGGGTCCATGCAACCTGCTAGTATATATGAATGGTTAGCAGTCCCCTAGCCACGGTAATGCGGCGCAAAGGTCACCCCTACGCAACTAAACGCCAAGTTGTAGGACCGTCAGACGGGTACCCTGTAAAACATCGTTTAGGGTTTAGGAGCGATCCCCCACCAGACCACCAGACCTTCCAACGTGCCGAAGGAACATTCAGGCCAGGTGTAATTGGGGATCCCTCACGGCGCATTCCCTTGGAAAGTCTGTACATATGATAATGTAGAAGGCTGACATATAATCAGTATTGTGGTGCTAGACTAGGGGCCTGTGGTTTTCAGCAACTTATATAACCCCCAGCCCCAAACCCCCACCGAAACTTACACTCTTCCAGCTCCAGCTAAGGCCCACTCCCAAAAAAAGCGCCGTTTCCACCGCCGCCTCCCAAAGATGTGCAGAAGGCGTTGAAGGCCGCCTCCCAGGGTGCAGCGTTCAGTTTAGGGTTTAGGGTTTAGGGTTTAGGGTTCAGGGTTGCTACCTGGAATGCCACTATCAGTAGACCACGCTTCGGCGCAACGGCTCACCATTTTTAGTCTGCAGCGGACGATTAGTTTGGGGTATTTGGCTTTCGGGGTAAACCTTATAGTCCCTGTTAAGTAGATTAGAGTGTTGGGTAGATTATACTAGGATCCACATTAATACTACTTAGGGGGGAACCTTAAACCCTAACACCCCAAATCTCAAGGATTTCACGGTTTGGTGCTTTGGGGTTGCCTCAGAGCTTTGAGACTTCAATGGGCTGAGGGTTTAGGGGTTAGGGTTTAGGGCTTGGATTTATAGGGTTTAGGGATTAGGGTTTAGGGATTAGGGTTTAGGGCCTGGATTTATAGGGTTTAGGGATTAGGGTTTATAGGGCCTAGATTTATAGGGTTTAGGGCGTAGATTTATAGAGTTACGTGATTAGGGTTTAGGGCTTAGAATTATAGAGTTTAGGGAACAGGGTTTAGGGGTTAGGGCTTAGGGCTTAGATTTGATGATCACAGCTTTGGTTCTGGAATTATGTTTTGGGGGCTCGGTTAAAAGGGAGCTGTTTTGTTTACACGCCTTCGGGATTGGGGCTTCTGGTTGGGCCCTTAGTGTGTGGAATTGGACCCTAAACGCCTAACCTTCCGGAAGGACCTTTATCCCAAACTTCTAGCCCCTAAATCCACCCGCATAAAAATCCAGAACTTTGCTAGTATTTAGTACTTACTGCGAATCCTGCAAACCCTAGTTTGAATGTCATTTTACATCAGTCGTTCAAAATGTGATTCACCATTTTGGGGTGATATTGCTACACCCTAATTCCTCAACCCTAGTCCCACCTCCACCCTAATCCCAAAACCTTAGCCCCCAAACCCTAATCCCTAAACCCCAATTTCCAAACCCTAATCCCTGAACCCCAATCCCCAAACCCTACACCCTAAACACCCTAAACACCCTAAACCCTAAACCCCAACCCCTAAACCCTACACCCCACTCCCCAAGCCCTAAACCCTAAACACTCTAACCCCTACACCCCACACCCTACTGCCCAAGCCCTAAACCCTAAACACGCCAATCAAAATCACCACTGTTAGGAGTTACAATACAACCCCCCCCCCCCCCAACTGCACCCCCCAGGGTTTAAGGAGCTAATAAGGATTATATGGAGCTTAAATAAAGCCTAATAGGGTTCTAATAGGGTTCTAGATTTGGGGGGGGGTACACGTCTAACTCCTAACACTGTGAGGCCACTGCCAAGCCTAAGTCGGATGCTGCAGCATCGAAGCCCAGACCTCCTCAGGCCACCACTTGCGCGTTTTAGGGCGCCGGGCTTTAGGCAGTTTAGGGTTTAGAAGGTTTAAGACTTAGGGCTTAGGGTTTAGAGTTTAGGGTTTAGGCCCTAAGCCCTAAACCCTAAACCTTAAAAGGCTTAGGGTTCAGGGTGTAGGGTGTAGGGCTTAGGGTTTAGGGTTAGAGGCTCGTGGGATGCATGGGTGTATGTAACTTGATTATAGTCTGTGTGGTTCAGGGTTTAGGGGGCACAGGATTTAGGGCTTTGGGTTCTGGGATTTAGGTTCATGGAGTATCTTGGAAGGGCCGGAATAATTTCCAATATCATTTTGAGCTCTATTTGAGGTACCGCGGACGACATTTCTACCAGGAACCTATGATCAGCATATTGGTAATTGATTTAGGCTTCTGCGTTATGGGGTTCATTTAGCTTGTAGGGGTTGATGCAGGACTTGTAGGATTTATTGGGTTGAGGGTATTTTTTCCGGGTGGATGTAGGCGAGTTTATGGGGTCTCATGTAAAACATGTTTGGGGTGTATGGGGTTTAGAGTTTTGGGGGCGGCGGAGGTTGTAGGGCTGTAGAGTGTCAGGTTTATGCAGGGTTCTTCTTCTGGGTTACAGCGAAACAAAGGGATGGAGTCACGACAGGGATTCGGTCCAGAAGCTCTGACTCCAGCTTTCATGTAAATATCGTTGGGCTACAAAGGAGCTTTCCGGCTTCTACGGGGATATGCTGGACTTTATATCCCTTAACCCTACACTTAAACCCTAAAACCTAGAGTAAAGCGGCCCAAGGACCCAGTTGTCATGGTTTTAGGTACCAAATTCTGTAAGCTGACGGTTCTTTGGCACCTGAAACCACCATCCCAAGGAGTGAATGTAGGTAGGTTTAGGGTTTGGGGTTTAGGGCTTAGGGTTCAGGGTTTAGGGCTTAGGGCTGAGGGCTTAGGGTTTAGGGTTGAGGATTAGGGTTTAGGGCATGCTAGGGCCCCAAAGTAGGTGTATGGAAGCCCTTTGGGCCTTAAGTATGTACTATATGCCTACATGGCCTTAAGCCCTACACGCAGAACCCTAAACGATGTTCCTACACGGACCCTTTGGGCATGTTAGAGTCCTTGGATGTTAGAGTCCTTGGGGACTGGGTATCATTCCCGAGCCACAATGTTTGGGGTTTAGGCCTCAGCGCCTGGGACATATCATATCTGTACCAAACCCTAAACCCTAAACCCTCAGAACCCTAGAACCCTAAACCCTAAACCCTATCAAGCTGGTGAGACACCAGCCCAAGGCATCGCTTAGTCGTTTTATGTCAAAGCCGCGTGCCTCCTAAACAAAACCCGGTACCGCGTTGATAGGTGTACATGTATGGGTTATCTTGACGTATATAAGGGTTATTCTGGGGGAAAATGCAGCGTGCTTTGTTGACAGAAATCCCTCGCAGAAGGTTTGATGCCTCGGAAACAAGCGCTTCCTAGTCGCCCGAGTAGGCGCTTCACTCGGCAAAACGAGGAAACAGCTCGCACCATAGCACCCCCCAAGAAATGAAAGCTATTACCCTGCCCCAAACAAACATGGACACCCCTGGCCTTCAGAAGTATGCAGGGTTTTGTTTGTCAGAAGCTCTTGCTTGAAGGTTCATGGTGGTGATGAACTGGCCTTTGGTTAGATTGGAATAAACTAATGGATCCTTGTAATAGTCCCTATATGACCCATGATAAGAGTTTCCGTTTTCTTTTCCATTGCTTCATCCCAGCTACCCAAAGGCCAGTAAGAAGGCCTGAGGGCTTCGAGTGCGACACATTAAGTCTTTGTTTTAGCTTGTGTGGCTGCACTCATTCTCCTTCTCGCCCTGGTTCTTACTTCCCAATAACCCCCCAGGTAGATTTCATGCAGTTTCTGTGGGCAGCAACTATATGCGATGAAGACTATACCTCATATGAATGTATGAGAGACAATTCGGCAGCCACGTCTTGCAGGGTTTCCCGTCCTCAGTTGTTTTGCAGGTTGCTTCCACGTCAGAACCCTATTGTTTTGCAGGTGGCTTCCACGTCAGAACCCTAACCCCAGAACCACTTAGACTACATCCTAATGCCTGTAGATCCTGAGCACTGAATTGCAAGCCCTGTCCCTAAACCCAGCTGACAACACATCCACAACCCCAGCCCCTAAACCCTAACCCCTAATGCCCTAGAGCTCCCATCTAACCCCATGGTGCAGCTCGTCATGACGAAGACAGAGCCAGAGCCGGTCTCAGGGGAGGGCTCTAAGGATTCCTATTCAGGGATGTAGGGTCAGGGTTGAGGGATTCAGGGATGTAGGGATTAGCGTTTAGGGATTCAGAGATGTAGGGTTTAGGGCCATTTCCGTTTAGGATTTCGGGATTCAGGGATCTAGGTTTCAGGGATTTCGATGTAAGGGTGTATGGATTTAGGGAATTCGGATATAGAGTTTACCAGACACCCCAGGACCCCAATGACCCCTGCCTAAAGAAGCTTTCATGAAACCCTATAAATTTAACCCTAAACCCTAAACCCCAAACCCTAAACCCCCAATCGACCTCAAACGCAAATAGGCCTACAACACAAGTTTTTCGGGCCCCAAGCTCTTGTGGATTTATGGGGATAGGTTGGGTCATTCCCCCTCCCAGTAACTGTCCTTAAAAAGGCATTATTAAAGGTGTTTCTTAGAACTCTTTTTGCCCCTTGTAGTAACAGTTACTGTGCCACTATGGGCTATTAGACCTTAAAATTCCCCATTAGGACCCTATTAAGGGTAGGTTAAGGTACCCTTAAGGTCTAATAGCCCATAGTGGTAAGGGGGAATGACCCAAGGGATA
>CAJNIZ010001085.1:1950-30015 GCA_905231905.1 Symbiodinium pilosum
CCGCTATTTAGGGAAACTGCTATTTAGGGTTTGGGGGTTTAGGGATCAGGGTTTAGGGTTTACGGTTTAGGGGTTTAGGGTTTGGGGTTTAGGGTTTCCCAAAAATCAAGGGTACCTCTTTGGGGGTACCCATAATAAAGATTATGACATGTTGTGTTCTATATTGGAGTCCCTTTACTCATGGACATCCCACAAGCAGTGACCACGCACTGCTGCCATTTCAAGTTCATCAGGTGCTGCTTGAAATTATCCATAGGCATCCCGAATGTTGAGAAGCACGCGCAGGATTTCATTCAACGTATGCGTGCTGGGCCAGCTTGATGTATAGTCCCCCTCAAATAGATAGAATATGGGGTATATGGGGCGGTCTTACTATACTATACCCAAAGCCATATTCTATCTACTCAAGGGGGACTATATGCGGGCTGGGCCAGCTTGATGTAATTTAGAACTCTCTTTCCAAAACGAAGCAGAAATAGTTCTTAGCTGGTGTTCAGGGAGGGGTCACACTACAATCATGCCAAGAAGATGAAAGAATGACGCTGGCTTTTCGCCCTCAACCCAGAAGCCAACACCCGCAAGACGCACAACACCCATCTCTGCGTCCTTGCATTCACGCCTTCAAATGCCCTCAGGGGTTTCGGGTAGGATTTTGTATAACTGAGGCTTGCATTTACTCTTGGCGGCGACGGCCGACGCAAGGCATGACTCTGTATACCGACACCTGAGAAATTAGTTTTATTGCCATTGCAAAGCACAGACTTAAGCTTAAGAAGTGTTGCGCTTCACATGTCTGTTGCCGTTCAGGGTTCTAAGCTCGGGCTCGCTCTAACCTGCCTGGAAGGAAGTATCGGACCCCGAACATGAATAGTTCATCCCCTGATATTACAACCCCCTACCGCCCTTAAAACCAAATATTACCGCTAATATATAGCTAAGGAAACCATGATGGCCAGTTGAGTCGGGTGGGGCTCCGCTATTAATTAAGGTTTACGGTGATAGCATTCGGGGGGATGATTTGAGGGGGTTGCATTTTCTGTTTCACGCTTCCCCATACTTCTTGCGATGTACGGTGCACACACCAAGCCCCTCCTGAGGTAGTGACGGATATTATACGCCCTAAACCCTATTTCCTCCAGAAGATCCCGATGCTGAGAAATGATTCCTGAGCCATTAGAGTCCAAAAATTGAACCGTAAACCCCATAACACTAGGACCGTAAACCCGAAGCCTGCCTGTAAGCCCAATTACTTACCTCTTTAATGGATTATATCTATTAGCTAAAGGGCAATTACCGTTGAGCTGTGAGAAATTGGGCTTACAGGGAAACCCTTAACCCAAAGCCTTGCACTCTAAACGCCCTGCAACTGATAGTGTTGTGGACAAACCCTAAACCCCAAACCCCTAAACCCTAAAGTGGACCCTAAACCCTAAACCCCTAAACCCTAAACCCCTAAGCCCCTAAGCCCCTAAGCCCCTAAACCCTAAGCCTCTAAACCCTAATCCCGAAGTGGACCCAGCCTGACACTCCAAGCTCTTCCCGTGCTCGCTTGACGGCTGCCGTCCACGACCGGAAGCCTGTTGGGCTTCTGGCCCACCTAGACCTCCACTATACCCATAATTACCCTAAGGGTCCAAGGACTCGATTAATAGGGCTTAAGAATTTGGTACTTAATTATTGGATACTTGGACTGTACTCGAAACCCTAAGTATCCTTATATATCCCTATAGATCCCTTTTTAAGGGGACCTAGTCCCTAGTTTGGAGTACACCCCAGAAAAAAGTATAGACTTCTTAGGTATAAGTTGGTATAATAAGAACCCAGGAACCAAAAAAGTATTAAAGTGTAGTATTCCAATAGTGGGTCAGTTCGTTTTTGAGCAATGAAATCAACCCTAAACCCTCAACCCTGAATTCCCCTATAGATCCCTTTCTAAGTGGACCTAGATCGTTTTTGAGCTTTGAAATCAACCCTATATCCCCTATAGATCCCTTTTGAAAGGGACCTAGTTCGTTTTTGAGCATCGAAACCAACAAGCCAAAGAGTTGTCGGCCTCGGACCTCCGGAATACCAGTAAAAAGCGGCCTTCACCCCTAAAGAATAACCCTGAGGGTGCAAATAATGGGGTTTTAGGGTTCAGGGTTAAGGGTTTAGGCTTAAGGGTCCAAGGACCCCAATAGTAGGGTTTTTGGGCCCAAGTACCATTAACATTTTTGTATTTGGGCCGTAAAACCCTATTATTTGAGTCCTTGAACCCTTCGGTTAAGCACATAAGCCATGATTCTGGCTATCTGGGAGGTCTAGGTAGTCAAGATGGCGAGGTGGTGGGATATCGTTCAAGGTTTAGGGGTTTAGGGTTTCGGGTTGAGGGATTGGGGATTAGGGTTCAGGGTTTAGCGCTGTATGACTTATACGAGCCTTGGACTACAGTTGTACAAGTACCGTGGCCTAAAGAATTACCAATATCATTTTGAGGTCCATGTGAGGCACCATAGACCAGAATCATATAAGGAACATGGGGCCATGATGTTGGTCATTGTTTAGGCCCCTGTATTACATTCCTTAAACTTACACCCTGAACCCCCCCAATACATCCACCCATCATAAGTCCCCCCCAACCCTAACTTAGTCCATGGCTCATATACGCCGGAAATTACCAAGCATGAGCCTAGACCCAAAATCTCAAGCTGCATGCTACAAAAGTCCGCAGATAGGCAGATAAGCCCTTGCATACATATAGCTATGCACATATACATGCATGCATACACATACAAACAAGGGTGCCTATGCACGCACGTACACAGACATCATATAGATATCTACGCAAAAAGCATACATTCATCCAACCATACGTTTTGTCATGTTTCTATGCATTGATAAAGCATCTATGTTGCCAAAACCCTGACCCTTAAGCCCTAAATTAAGAGCTCAGGCCTTCACTGCAATTCTTCTTAGCCGCCTCGGAGGCTCGTTTGCTCACGATCTTCCCCCTGCCTGGGCAGGTCTGGACTCTGTTAAGACAAAGATATAGGGTCTCTATAGGGATTATGTAGGCGTTTAGGGTTTAGGGTTTAGGGATGATATAGGGGCCGACAAGACCATTCTGGATCATAGTTCTCAGTGTGTAGGGGTTTTACGGACTCAGAAGGGACATCGCAGGCCCGGACACCAAAAACCCGCAAAGCCCCGCATCTCTAAATCCCTAAGCCCATAGGGGCAGGGCTTTGTGAAATTCCCCAGACCCCTAAGCCCATGAAGTTCCCCAGACCCTAACACCTCTGTCTGCTGAGCACGTAGCTGTTCTTGACCAGATCGTCCTGCTTGAGCCTGATGAGGCCGCCAGTGTCACCTCTCTCGACGGACTGCAACGGATTCGCCAATTGTAGGTTCATGGGTAATTATAACCCAGCTCATTAACACTCTTTCGGCAACGGAGGACTTGTAATTGTAGTTGTCAAGGATCTTGTGCTACACCGATTTAGGCAGGATATGTCCTAAATCGAAGGTAGCCAGAGGGGATACAACTTGTACCCATTCAGGTAGGGGCACAGTAGGTCAGGGCAAACTCTGTCAGGTAAGAATGGTACAAGTAAGAACTGCACTGCAATTTCCATAGACATTGCCAAACATGACAGGCAATCTTGGAGCGGCTCGGAACAGTGTCAGAGCAAAATCTCGAAGACTCCCAGAGTGCCTATGGGCAAAGTTGCTCAGGCAAGGCCTTCGAACAACAAAAACTGCAATGATGCGGATCGGCATGGACAACGAAGTCAAGCTCTGCTCGGTATCATCACGGCTGTTACAAACTCATACAAATACTGTGCTATCACATTCTGCAACCAGGACTTCAAACGCATTGCTAAGGAGTGGCCTTCTTATGCCTTGAAGTTCAGAACCCTGCTACTCCTGGGTCTTAAGGGCCTGAGGCTGCCTATCCCGGAATGCTTGACCGGCAGGCCTGCAGATGGTTAGCCGAATTTCGATACTTGAATTTCAAGCAGGGTAAACTTCAGACCTGAAATTAACAATAACGACTCTCAGGAAATAAGCCCTGTCATTCTCAACACCAAAAAGCTAGCTCTCCAAAAACAAATCTCAACCCCTTCATTCCGTGGAATTCGGTGCAAGTACCTTGGAACCATATACCTACATCTCAAGCCTTTCATTCCCTAGAACTTTGGAATCATATCCTTACCCCAGATGTGTAATCTGACTGCTAGTACCAAAAATCCTAAAATAGCTGGGTACTTTGACACATGGGGATTGTTCCGCCCTAAACCCTAAACCTGAAACCCTAAACCTTAACCCCCTTTTTTCAGTCAACCCTAAACCTCATAAGCCTTTAAACCCTATAAACCCTAAGATTGTTTCCAGCCTCCCCGGAAAGCCACTGCCCGGGCCATCTTCTTGGTGACCGGGGCTCTGAGACGAGCCTTGTTGTAATCCCTAGGGTTTAGGTCTATTGGGGTTCTATAGGGATAATTGAAAATGTAATGGAAACTGCTATACTATATTGGGGCTATATGGGGCTTTGGGGGTTAGGGTTTGGGGTTAAGGGTTCAGAAATGTCTGAGGTAAAGGGGCTGGTCTTTTAGGGACACATGCACTGGAGCATGGCTGCCGGGATCAACATGATGAACAATTGCGGGCAGCTTCCGGAGCTTCATTAAGCCCTTATCCCTGAACCCACTCAGCTGCCCCTGAGGTTGTCATCCTAAATGAACAGCAGCTACCAGGCAGGCTTCCATGATGGTGGTGATGACCAAAACAGTAGTGACAGCAATAATAACAATAAAATTAATCATCATAGTAATATGAAGAAGACGCGGAGATACTGAAAATAGTAAGACCCGCTGCGCTGGTTGTGATCGCGATCGTGGTGCTGATGGTCGTCTTGCCGGTGGCGGCAGTGGCACTGGCGGTGGTGGCGTCGACCGTGGTTCTGATGGTGCCATGGCAGCATGATTCTGACTGGTTGTTAGTACGGAATGAGGGAAGATATAGTCCATAGATATTCTCCACATAATATGTCCCCTTCTTCCCCGGAATAAGGGAATCGAATCCATATATAACCCCCATGAAACATATTATAACCCCATATAACATATTCCCTACTAACCCCCAGTGAGTATAGCCAGCAGGGCGGCAGCAGCAACCTTTCAGTTCTATATAACCCATTATAGTAATTTCCATGTTCTTTTCCATTATCCCTATATAACCCCAATATATACCCTATAATCCCCATATAGCCCCTATAATCCCTGTAGTTTCCATTTCTTTTCCACCTCCTGGCCTTACAAGCCCTATGTTCAGACGCCCAAGCTCAAACAGAAACCTGACACTGCAGCCGAGATCTTAGGGTTTAGGGGTTAGGGTTTTAGGGTTTAGGGCCAGTTCTAAATAAATGCCCTTCATGTGGCAAACAGCCTAGATCCGATTTGCATCTGGAACTTCGCAAGCTTGCAAGAGCTTTACATTAAACCCTGGGCCTGATAATGCTAATATGGCCAGCACCTGCTTTGCATCCGGGCTGCAATTGCCAGCCTCCACAAATCTCTCTTGGATCGCTCGCCTGATCGTTTCATACAGACGGAATTACTTTAGGGTCTCCAGCTTTGGGTGCTATAGCTAAACAAGTCAAGTTTACACTGCTGCGCACAACCAACCGCATGCTCTGCCCACGGCAGCATGCGTGCACAGGCTCGCTTAGGAGACCAACACCCTTCGTACCAGTCGATGAACCACTAGCTTCCCAAAAATGGAACCTACCCTGTTTGTTATCAGGATTGGTGTTGGTTGGGCACATTAACCGTCAGTCCTGAACACAATGCTCCAATTCACTAGCTACCTCCCGAAGCGGATCCCTCCACTTAAGAGGGGACTGTTCGCTGCAACAGTATATGCCGAATCCGATCTGAGGTCTTGTCAAATCCATCCCAATCCGCGGGTCATGCGCAAGTACGCCCTCTGTTCCGATGGCCTTAGCAGCAAGAGCACCAGGTTTAGGGTTTTCGGTTCGAATGCGGTCTATCACGTCATGCCTACTCTGGTTCTAGTCATGCAGCTCCAGTCTTGTCACAAGCCTGAGGAGATATCATCAGACTGAACAACTGCAACCTGTACAGTGTGGGAAGCCTCCTTACTCATGTTGACAGTCTTGGGTGCGCCTTGCATTCAGGAGCCCGTATGAGCCATAATCTCCACTCCTAGCACGCCCCTTAAGAACACGTATACTACTCCCCTGTATAATCCCCCACATAACCCGCTTTAAGGAGTTTGGACGATAGCCCATATACAGGTTCCCAGAAAATGTGTTCACTCTCGATGGCTGTTTTGCGCTGAGTTTCCTGATAATATGGACATCCAATGAACAGCTCATCCTACAAGTCTTCCGAAGAAGTGCGCATTGCACAAAGACAGGGCCGTCAAACGCAATTTGACCGTCCCTGTGCCCCGTGAATTGCGGATGAGTCGCACCCAGAAAACGCCGTCGGCGAGAAAGGTCTCGCCCTCGCAGGTTGGGGCAGGTTATATGGGGGATATATAGGGGACATAGGGGGAATATATGAGCAGCGGACGAAAGTCCTTGTTTGGGCAAGGAGCACTATTCCCTATCTCCGGCCCCTGATCTCACTTACTTAAAAAAACTCATAAATGCCATGGTTTTGCTTTTTCTGAATTTAGGGGATCTCGATTAAGTATCATTGTGCTACAATGTTTTATTTTCAACTCATGAAATACCCGGGTCTCGCCTTATCTCCGGCCTCTTCTCGAATTCCTTAGAACGGCTGCTCCCAACAATAAAATACCAACGTCCGTGGCCTTGGTTCTTTTGATGGAACTGTAGGTCGTCGCTCAGATAGGAATAATGGAAAACAACATGGAAACTACTATCTAGGGTTTATAGGGTTTGGAGTTTAGGGCTCGGGTGCAGAGTGAAGCGATATGCAGGCTGTTCGGCCTAGTCTGCTACTTCGATTCGGTTCGAAGCACCTGCGGAGTCCTCGTTCTAATCATTCTCATCTTCTTGTGCGGGTACGGCCTCTATAGCTGGCGGTAGCTGTTTTTCACACATCTGTTCCATCAAAGAAGCCGGAAGCAATATCTGCAACTACGAGAAATTAACAAGTAGCACTTGGCAAGCCGCATACATCATCACACTATCCCTGTAACACCCTGGGGCAAAGCTTGCTTGAAGATCTACTGGTAAATTCTGGGAGGGCGTTGGGAACTTTCTCACGACCAACAACAGCAACAGGGACAGTGCGGAGTACTACAAGAACTTAGAAATACCTTAAGAATCTCCAATATCGGCGAATCAACTGGACAAAACACATCGAAAATGAGGTGGGAACTGGGTCTACGTATGGGGCTACAGACATGTTGTCATGTAGGGCCCTAACTAATTACCCAAATTTCAGGCTGAGGTCTATTTGAAGCACCCTACGCCGTGTTCATACAGAGAGTCTAGGACTGTAATGTAGGTAAACACGGTATTATCCCACTTCTTTTGCAGTTGACTCTCCGTCATTCAATAATGTATGAGTAGTCACAGTCAAGGTTCATGGTTCGTGCCCCTACGGTCGTACCATGAACAGGTTGCCCCGAAAGCGCTTATGTGAACCAATGTGGAACCCGAGCGTGCTGGAGCGCCAAATCGCAGCAGTACATCCTTAAGGGCAAAACCATGGAACCTTTCTATCGTCTTAACCCTGAACCCCTAACCCCTAAACCCTACCCCCTAATTTCCTAACCCCTACATCCCTAACCTCTAAAGACCTAACCCCTACATCCCGAACCCCTAAACCCTATAACCTCTAATCCCTTGAGGCTTCTACACCACCATACACCACACACCAAGCCTTCTGCAACGCTCTCTGGCCCGGCAACCGGAGCTGCTCTAGGCCTGAAGTGCGGGCTTTCGAAACATGGGGGTCCCTGTTGCGGCGCGAAGGCTCTAATTTTCGCAAATTACCATGTGAGCCCCGAAGCTCTAAACCCTCAATCCTAAACCCCTAAACCCTAAACCTCTAAACTAAACCGCTCTTGAACCATAAGCTATGAGGCTCGAGGCTGACTGAGATCCGTCGCAGCAGTCTTGAAAGGTTTTTGTAGGCAATCTACCGGATTCTTTTGTGGCCTGTCTTGCGAAAAAGCTGTCCAGCTACATTAACAACAAGGAAAATAGCTTTTTGTAGCCCCAAGACGACTGCATGAAGCCATGCTCTGGACATTATAACGTTGAACGCCGTGCGTTTTTTCCAAAGCCTTATTTGGATTGATATTGGGTTTATATTAGAGTTATGTTGGGGATATATGAGCCATAGTCTAAACTCCTAGTATCCCCCTTAATGTCCCCTATGGCAGTCCCCTATATAATCCCCTATATAACCCCCCTTTAAGGAGTTTAGCTCATATAGGTACAATGGAAAAGAAAATGGAAGCCACTATGAGCTGTTTGAGTTTAGAGGTGCTGGTCGACTCGCCTTGGCCCTTGCTTGATATAATCCCACTCACAGAAAGGGATGATGGAAAAGAAAATAGAAACTCCTACATAATCATGGGGTCTATATTGGGGTATATGTTGGGGTTCTACTGTATAGCTGCTCATGTACGCACCTGCTTGGCTGCATGCTTGAACCCTGAGGACAGACAACGCCGACCCCTAAACACGCCAAGCCGTTGCGAAGAACAGGCCTCCAGTTTAAGGGTTTATAGGGTTTGTGGTGCAGGTTTCGCGGTTTCAGGGTTAGGGCTTCGGGGCTTAGGGGTCAAGCCTCGACCCCTCAAACGCCGGAGCTGTAAGCGAAACCCATGAGAAATCATTGGTCTTTCCATCATACTTCTTAAGCCAAGTGCCGACGCAAAACATTTCTACACCCCAAATCTAACATAAGGGAAAGCCCGAATAAAAAACATTATACGAAATCATCGTGGAAGTTACCCAGGCCCCTGTGTTATAGTCACCGTGACCACCCAAAAAATCCCAACGCCTAAACTGCGGATGCCCTTCTGCTCTCCGGGGAGCCATTCTACGGGTGTAACTAGCGATAATCCATTATGTGGGTGAGTGGTCCCTAAACGAGGGTCCTGGAGCCCGCACACATACACTGGGGGTACGAGGAAAGAAGCTGCGAGGAAAAGTTTTCTCAACTCCCATGGAAGGGTCAGAATAGGACTTCGCTCCCCCTCAAGCATGAATAAGCCTCACTGAACCCAGAAACCCCAAACCCTAAACCCTAGGCATCAAGAAGTCTGAACCTCGCTTTCAGAGGATGAATGGATTCCCCAAAGTACCCTAAACCCCATAAGGTCTATGACCCTTTGGCATCTGGACTCTCACAGGCTCTGCCGCAAAGTGGCCCGGGGACATGAGCAGATAAAACCCTGTAGCCTCAACCCTTAACCCCTACAGTGGTGACAAAACTCACTCCCCCAACCACCCTAAACCTGAAACCGCGTAAGCCCTGGACTCTAAAGTTGTAGTATATCCCTAAAATAGGTCCCCCTAAACCCCCGTACGTATCCCCTATAGGCCCCCCCAACCTAAATTGAGTCCGTAGCTCACGTCCACGCCATAGTCCCCCCTTAAGTAGATAGAATATGGCTTTGGGTATATTATAATATCACCATATACCCCATATTCTATCTACTTACGGGGGACTATAAAACCTAAAACCACGTAGGCCTGGTTTTGAGAGGATGGGGCATCTTCCGGATAGGATCCGAAATTTCCTCGTCACGACCCGCTTCGTGCCTGCAGGGGCAGGTTTTGGGCTTTGGGTTTAGGGTTCCGGTGTAGGGTTTGTGGGGTTTGGGGGTTTAGGAATTATAGGGGTTTAGGGTTTGAGGCCATAGCTTAGCCAAGAATATTTCGGGAAGTCCTTGTGCACACCTGGCTCTCCCAATGCCTGGTAGCACAATCGGACTGTTCACTGCTAGGGGAGGATGAGGGTTTTCAAGATAAGATAAGGGGAGTGGATTACAAGATGCACCGCGACTAGCAGACGGGAGCGGCGGCTTCCGACCCAGGTGCGTTAAGGGTTTAGGCAGCGGGCTTTATCCTCGACCTTTCTAAGTAGAAAGCGGAAGAAGGCTTCCCCACATCAGTGGAAGGGTTCTGCATCATCCGGCATCAAACCCTAAACTTTAAACCGGAACTCCAAACCCTAGGACCCTAAGCTCTGAAACCCCAACCCGAAACCCTAAACCTGGCCTTGTAACTGAATCTCCCAAAGCTCAAAGCCCGCGGATAACAACTCCTACCCAAAGTCTGAGGTAGACGTCAGGTGGACCCCCCCCCCACTGTAATAGTGACTATACTATACGAGATAATGAGGATTATATGAGGGTCCTCGGGTCCTCTTCTATTCCTAAGAAAACCACGATTACAGGGTCTGGGGTCCTCCTAAGGTAGACGCCCAAGGGCCCCGAGTTCCTGGGCTTCACACCTGACAGCCAACAACCTCAAAGCAGCCCAACATACAGCAACCTCAATTATACCTGAAAAATGGCTTTGCACCTCATAGTTTGGTATTTGTAGTTGTTCGATCTAGGTTACTCTGGGTATCCCTAAACCCCTAAACCCTAAACCCTAAACACCCAAAAAATCCAAAACCTTATCCCAAAAGGGTGGCATCTCGGCGTCCGAGCTCCAAACCTCCCTTGCTGGGGGATGAGGCTGACTCACCCTGAGCCGGAGCATCCTCAAGAGTCACAAGCTGAAGGGTTCAGGGGATATGAGTGGTTGTCAAAATTATGGTCCCTTTTTGGGTACCCTAAATATTAGGTGCCGTATTATAACAGGGACCCAAAAAAGGGACCATAATTTTGACAACCACTCATAATATAGTTTATAAAACCTTAGAGTTTGTTGAATCCTACACTAAGCCCCACACCTTTAAGTGGGCTTCTGGGAACAGGCGACCATCATGGGGGCTTTGGCTGTGGGGCTCCTCCTCGGCAATGCCACTGGACCAAAGTTAGGGCTGCGGGGAGGGCACACGGCATGTGCGATCCTAAGCCCTAGTAGCCATAAGTTGAGTGGCAGCATACTTGCTAGAATCCAGATTTCCTGATGCTTGAAATCGTCAACTAGGTCGAGTTTTTCTGGGGCACTCGCTTGAGGAGTTTTGAGCGCTAAGCTGGAAAACTGAGTTCTGAACCTTAAATCTCAATGCTCCAATTGCAATCAGTGCCACTGCCTCAAACCATCCTGGTCGTGCAGAGACGTCTGATTAGAAATCCCAGTCTTAGACCCTAAACCTAAACCCTAACCCTCAGTCATAAAACCTAAGCCCTAGACCCGCTTTTGTGCCAAGCTAAAGAAGGACCGTGTTGTGGTGCTTTCTGCTTTCCTGCAGATCCCTCAGCGCTCTGGGAGTTGTGGGTTTGTTGCCGGCCCGACCGAAGCCCTAACCTTTTTGACCCTAAAGCTTAAACCCTGAACCCTAGACCCTTAAAACAGCAAACCCTAAAATGAACCCTAAACCCTCAAACTCTAACCCCTAAACCCAACACCGGGCCCAGGTTAGCGAGCGAATCTTCGCTAATCAGTGGCACAATGAACTGTTCGCACACCTGCCTAATGAGGTCGGGGCTTTTTGTGGATTGGGATTAAGGTTTAGGGATTAGGGTTTAGGAGTTAGTGTTTAGGGACTAGGGGCCCTAGGGGTTCAGGTTTAGGCACTAAGGTTTAGGGTTCAGAGACAGCCTGGAGGATGGCAGTTTCTTTGAGGCTAAAGGCCTCAGTTAAGGCGTGGTTTGAGTCGGATTACAAATGCGACATGTATCCTTGAGCCAATGTGTCGAGATTTGTTTCAAAAATGGCTGAAACCTCACGGCGTGCTCTGGCGCAATGGCCAAGAATGGCCAACGATACCGTAGACTACACCCATGAATCTCTGTGGAACATTTTTGGGTATCCCACGAACTTCGGGGTTCGGAGTTTTGTAGCCTGCCTCAAAGTGCTTCCTGATGCGGATTCCGCTGTCTTTTGGCGGACCGCATGTTCAAGCCGGTGGGAGTGCTTTGAGGTCTGGGGCTCGGGGTAGGGTTTAGGGTTTAGGGTTTAGGGTTTAGGGTTTAGGGGTGGAGTAGTGTTGTCCGTGCAAGAAGCACATGTTCAGTGTCCTGCACCTAGGCATGAAAACCCTCTCCCCAGGGTGCTATGATAGGCTTCATCTGTTTTGCAGGTCAAGACGGGAGATCCTCGCATGCCCTTCTTCGGTGGCTGGGACAGCAATACCAAACTGCTCAAATTTTGCGCGACGTTTGTGCAATGTATATACTATAGTAGTTTCCATTTCATTTTCCATTATCCCTATATAACCCCTATATACTATGGTAGTTTTCATTTCCTTTTCCATTATCCCTATATAATCCCCTTATATAATCCCCTATAGTAAACAGGAGAAGGTTGTAGAAGCTTCAGCTTGGCTCGTTGGCAAATTCTTCCCTTCATACCTGGGAGTTCCTTTAAATATGAGCCATAGTCTGAACCCTTAAAGGGGGTTATATAGGGGATTATACTATAGGGGTTATTAAGGGGGATACTATGGGTCTCTTTTTGGGTCCCTTGTACTCGGATCCTGGCAATTGGGGTTAATCTGGACGAGACAACCAGGTGGCTGGGACAATAACACCTGGATCCTCGCTGGCTGCTGCGATATTCCTGGCAATCATTTTCATATAGGGCCCCTAAATCAATGGGTTCTTAAACAGGGAGCCCAACATAAACCCCCCAAATATTGTAACCCTCATTCTTGGGACGCCCAGAACTCTCAATTTCGGAAAACCCCCACATCTATTCCAGGCTGCCTGATCCTCAACAATTTTCTCGTTGCTGACCAGATGAGGAACCTCACGTCCATTGCCAAGCCGCCCGTTCAGGTTGAAGGGTCTGGGGAGTTTCGGTTTTCAATTGCATGGGCGTTCTGAGGGGGAGTTTAAGGAGTAGGGTTTTGGGAGCAGGATTTTGATTTTCAGACGGGGGTTTAGGGAGTAGGATTTGGGGTTTGGGGTTCTGGTTTAGGGTTTGCGGACGAGGGGCCAGTGGAAGCCTCTCCCGTCGAACGCCAACGGCCTAGCATGGGCTCAAAAGCGATAAGGGAATGGATCAGGGGTTTAGGGGAGGCCATTAATTCATTTGGACTCAGTTCATTCTTGTCCCATGTCCGGACACAAGCTGCTTCGACTATTGCTTGTCCCTCTTTCCAATGTCTATCAGCGCCAGGGTCATTGTACCCTAATGCTCCATAAGCCACCTGCTTCCACTTCCTTCAGGTCCCGGCCCATCAAAAGGCGAGGGCTGAAAAGGCAAGGGTGGAAAAGGAGGGGGCCTCCAGTTCAGCATTTTCGCATAACTTGTAGACAAGGATACGCCAATCAAAGGCTATGTCACCACATGTGGCGCGTGAGTGTGTGTGCTTTGTTATTCCTAATTCGCGTGCAACACCATAAGATGGTAGACCCCAACCGGCGGGAAGTTCACTTCCTAACCCGGAAGTCCCAAGCCCAAGGCCTGAGGTCGATTGATCATGGACCATGTGAGCCTTATTATCTTCACGTTCACAATCTAGGACCCATCGGGCGCATACGTGCAGCTCATTTGTAGTAGAAGTGAACCTGAACCCGTCTTGTTACAGAACGCCTACGGAATCTCCCGGCTCAGGTATGTGGCCTATGCCATCGGGTTGCTACGCTGAAATCCTTAGCCCTGAGCCCTGAGCCCTGCCTAAACCCTAAGCCCTAAATCTGCAAAACAAAAATCTGTACCCCCCAAGGAGGTTTCGGGCAGATACTTCGGAACCGAAACTCAGGGACTTTGCATACTAAGGGTGGAGGTAGGGCGTCTGAAGGTTGAGCTTTTTCATGACTCAGGGTAAGGACGAGTCCCTAAACCCATATTTAGGCCCCTGAATCCTAAACCCTAGGGCGCTCAATCCACATTTAAGCCCCTAAATCCTAGACCTTAAACCATTAAAGCCATATTTAGACCCCTGAGTCCTAAGCCCTAAGCCCTAAACTGTACTGAGCTTAGGTGGTTTCACAGGGCATTGGGCGCACAGGGCTCATCATTTTGCATGTGCAAGCTGCAGCTGGGGGAATCTTTTGGCCCTGGTTCGGCCTAACGGCTTTGTTGCCAAGAGGGATCTCAATGCTGGATGTCAAGTTGTCTGTTTGCTTTGGGTCGCATCCTACAGTCCGCATTACACTGAAAGATTAGACTCGCCTTTTGGTTCTGGCCGTTTGTCAAAGGAATATCTAGTCACTCTTGGCTCAACAACTACTAAATAGCTGCTCGGATGGAGGCTTGACGCCTTAAGCCCTAAACGTTCGCCGTAAATCAACAGCTGAGTGGCTTCTCCCCTCGGTAGCAGCATGTGGTAAGAAGCGCAAAATCTTACTTGGCCCAACCACTCAAGATCATTCAAGAACCAAATTCCATTTAAGAAGCCCCAAGCCAAAAGACCCAAACCCTGAACTCCAAACCCTAAATCCTTAGCTCAATTGAGCCCTAAGCCCTGAACCCTAAGCCCTAAACCCAAAGCCCCGAGCCCTCACCTCTAAGCCCTCAACCCTAAACCCTGAGGCCGAACCCCTAAGCCTTGAACCATAAGCCCTAAGACTCTCAAGCTTGAAGCCATAGAGGCCTAAGCCCTACACCCTACACCCTAAGCGCTAAACCCTACACCCTAAGCGCTAAACCCTAAACCCTAAACCCCTGGGTAGGCACCTTTTTTATTTTCCCTAATGGCTTCAATAAGGAACCCTATATACTAATCAAAGAGTTTTAGGGGCCAACCCAGACCCCAAACCCTAAAGCTCAGGCTGGTGTTGAGCTACCTCGTGCAACTGGCAGAGGGCCGCACCTTTTGCCCTTGGCAGGCCCAGACCTAGGGTTTAGGGTTTAGGGTTCAGGGTTCAGGATTTAGGGTTTCTTTTTCAAAAGGTTTAGGTTATGGGGCCTTAGGGCTTAGGGAGTAGGACGTTGGTATTACTATTCTTAAGCTGTAAAGCGTTTAGGTTGTAGGTCTAGGGTCCAGAGTGCTTGGGGGTCTTTGGGTTCGGGGATTTTGCGTTTCAGGGTTTCAGTCAGTTTTTCGGGGCTTAGGTTTACGGTTCAGGTTTTAGGGTATTAAGGTTCAGTTTTCAGACTTTTAGGATCTGGGGCGGGGCTCCCTAAAATCGGCCCAGGTCGTTTTCATGGGGCCGAGGGGCCCTCAATTTGGAGAGTTGTTTGTTTTTTCGAGATTAGAGAGGTGGATTATGCAGGTTACGTTTAGGTTCTATCTTAATTCGGGACTGGGCAGGCCTCCAAAGCAGCCAAAGTACCTTCAGTTTAGGGCTGAAGGTTGTTGTGGTGCTTACTTGGGGGGGTTCAAGATGTGTTCAAGACATGAAGATATTTCTTATGCCGCGGTTTGGTGACACCGGCCTAGTGCCCTTTTCAACACACCCTTTGTCCAAAATTTTCAAACCGTAAGCCATGGGCCTTGAATGACCTAAAGTTGCCTTAAATCCTAAAATCCTAAACACTAAACCCCTAAACCTTAAAGTTGGATTAAATCCCTAGAATCCTAAATGGAAAAATGCAGGCCTGCTCCTACTGCGGCCTGGCCCTGGCAGCCATAGCTCCTCTGCTGAGTTGGTTCCATTCTGTCTAGGGTTTTTAGGGTTTAGGGGTTTAGGGTTTAGGGGTTCAGGGTTTAGGGTTAGGGTTTTTAGAGCCAGATTGGGGTTAAGGTTTAGGGTTAGGGTTTAGAGCCAGAATCTCAGGGTTTAGGTTTAGGGTTTAGAGTAAGGGTTAGGGTTCAGAGCCAGAATTTTAGGGTTTAGGGATGGGGTTTAGAGCCAGAATCTTTAGGGTTTAGGGTGAGGGTTTAGAGCCAGAATCTTACGGTTGATATTAGGTCAGTCCCATCTGTAGTACTAGTTCCCTATCCTGGAATCTGGAGCCACAATCTTAGGGTTTAGGGTTGGGGTTTAGAGCCAGAATCTTGGGGTTTAGGTTTAGGGTTAGGGTTTAAAGCCAGGATCTCAGGGTTTAGGTTTAGGGTTAGGGTTTAAAGCCAGAATCTTAGGGTTCAGGCTTAGGGTTTAGAGCCAGAATCTTGGGGTTAAGGTTTAGGGTTAGGTTTAGAGCCAGAATTTTAGGGTTTAGGTTTAGGGTTAGGGTTTAGAGTAAGAATCTTAGGGTTAATGTTAGGTCAATCCCCCTGTAGTAATAGCTCTTTAACATGGAATTAATAGGGCCTTAATATACCTACAATAGTCCCTTGTGGTGGGTTGGGAATTGACCCAAGGTTTAGAGGGTTTAGGGTTGAGGGTTGAAGGGGGTATCGGGTCTAGGGATGTAAGGTTTTCGGGTTGAGAGATTTCGGGGCCTTAGGGAGGCCTTTGAGGCTGTCACAGCACCGGTTTTTTTGGGCTTTAGGTTTGACGTTTCGGGCTTCGGGAGTTAAGATTTAGCGTTTAGAGTGTTGGGGCTCGGTAAGTTTCGGTTTAGGGCCGACTACCTGAAAGACTGGGGAAATGCTTTCTGCCAGCCTATTCCTAAAAAGAGATATACATATATATATATGCATATGCTCCAGGCTTACATTGCGCTGCCGGGGCCTGGCTCCTTCGGCCCGGGAAGGAAGAGCTGAAAAACCGGAATTCATCCAATATAGGGGCCTAAATAAGTACCAACATTATGGTTCCAAATTGCTTAGGGTTTAGGGTTTAGGGTTTAAGGAATAATTTCCAATATTATGGTTCCATATTCCTTAGGGTTTAGGGTTTAGGGAATAATTTCCAATATTATGGTTCCATATTCCTTAGGGTTTAGGGTTTGGGAAACAATTACCAATATTATGGTTCCATATTCCGTAGGGCTTAGGGTTTAGGGAATAATTTCCAATATTATGGTTCCATATTCCTTAGGGTTTAGGGTTTAGGGATAATTACCAATATTATGCTTCCATATTCCTTGTATAATTGTAGCAAAGGGTACTTCAAATAGTATTCAAAATTATTTTGGTAATTATTTAGGCCCCTGTATCGGGGCTCTCAACGCTGGTCTCGTAGCGTCTGCCATGTTGGGATGTTCCTATGGCAATAGTTTTCCTAAGCCCTAAGGTATTGCAAGAAAAGTTTCGGAGTCCTAAAATTTAAGTCCTAAACCCTCAACCCCAATAAGTCCTAGAATTATTTAGGGTTCCCTGAAAGAGGCTGTAGAGTGGTTGTAGAGAGTACATAGGGATGTATTGTAGTTTGTTGGTTTTGGGTTTCCGGAATTTAGGTGTCCATGGCTGGGATGTGCGTAAAACAAGTGTTAGGGTTTCAGATTTCAGGTTTAGGTTTTGGGTTAAGGACCTTAGTAGTTAAGGATCATAGTAGTGTGGGGTATGCAGGAGGGGAACACCAGCTTTTGATTTCATTGTTGCCACGTCAATCCGGAGCTCTAAGCCATAACGCCCTGAAGAACCACCTGAACCCCAACAAATCCACAAAAAGAACAGTAAGGACCTAAATAAAAACAATTACCAGTGGTGCTGTCCTGGTACAGGGTTTAGGGTTTAGAGTGTAACCATGTAGGACCCTGTACTAATCATTTCCAAGCCAATTCAGGGAGCATTGGGGAGTATAATCCAGGCGTCATGGAGAGACCCTACGATGATTTGTGGAAGCACGGCGTACCTAGAGCTGTTTTGGGCTTTTGGATCTTAAAAGAGAATACCTGTCCCTTTTAGATATTTATTCGTTGTATTCTGCTTGATGCTTTGGGAAACCTTAAACTCTAAACCCCAAATCCTAATTATGACTGCCGTGCCTTCGCCGCGACGGCTCTCGCACGCATATGCGAAGCCTGCAAGCTAGCGAGCCCAGGTGGCAAGTTGTCAAAGTTATGATCCATTGGGGCCCAACACCTGAACCCTAATAGGGGCACCGACTTTTTCTTTTGAGGGGAAATCCCCTCTTGGGACCAGGATGTGACCATACCTTTGACAACCAGTCAGGTGGTGTTTGATCTTCCAGACATGCGCCGGTAGTCGTCAAGCAGGTGCCCATAATTTCTATTGCAATCGGTGATGGAGGAACCCCTGCAGCATGCCTACTACCGCGAGTCCTAGGATCAGTTATCTGGGGTCATGCAGGATCATTACTTTTAGATGCGTGTAGTCGCATTGTCATGTTCGTGGGAAAATGTCCGGGCTGAGAAATACCGGCATGCTAGCGCATCGCAATCGAAAGGGTAGCCTGTTCTGGCAACTGCACCGGTGGACCGTTTAAGCAAGGAGCCAGGGGCAGTTGAGAGGATTCAACAAACAAGCTGGACAGCAACATGGCCATCGGGCAGAAGTAGAGTGCCTAAAGCCTGAGCTCATAAGCGCTAGACCCTAAATCCTAGACCCTATGCCTTACATTTCCTTAAACGGTAAACCCATTTCGGATTAGTTCTCCTTGCGCAACGTGTGCGGCTTTGTAGTGACCTCCTGACGCCAGGGTTCACGGCTTATGATGTAGGGTTTATAGTCCCCCTTAAGTAGATAGAATCTGGGGTATATGGGGATCTTATTATAAATATACCCAAAACCATATTCTATCTACTTAAGGGGGACTACATTATCTTGGGTTCCTGGACCTGTTCAGGCATGGCTTAGCTAGGGCTGTCGGTCAGAAACATGCTGCCAGAATCATGGCCATTGATTGTGTCGGAATTTCTATAAAAAGGGACGTCAACATGTCCTGTAGACCTCATAGTACAGACTCCCCACAAAAGGAACCCTCGTTCCTTGGAACGCCTGATTCTAGAGGCCTTGGTTTCCAGGCACCTCCCTCAACTCTAACTGTCACTCCTTGCCCCATTGGGAGTTTCCACAAAATATCAATCTTGGGGGGGGGCCTTACAATCGCTGCATTGCCGCTGTTTATCGCTTCGGTCCCGCATGTGGGTATCCCCATGTTGGAAACCTCCTACCATTTTGCCAGGGAGGGTTTAGTTCTAGGGTGCATCTAGGTCGCTTTGCAGTAGCTTCCTTCATACGCGTCTCGTTAGGGGGTTGATTTTTCTCCTGTAACCAATTGTGGGCACTTTGAAGGTCAGACGAAAAACCCTAAAGCCTAAACCCTAAGCCCTAATCCCTAAACCCTAAACCCTATCACCTGAAGTTTAGGGCCATGACTTTACCCTAAGGGTCCATGTGCCCAATATTTTTTTCACTTACGCCCAGTGCTTCTTGCCCTGGCAGAGCCAGAGGCATCCGTGGTAGTCAGTAGCCTAGCTGGAATGAAGGAAGGAATCTTTAGGAGGGTTGGGTTTAGGGTTTAGGATTTAGGGTTTAGGGTTTAGGGTTTAGGGATTTTAGGAGGGTTGGCTATCAAAGTGAGTGCTTGGCAGGTAGCAGACTTTAGGGTTGAAGGTTTACATGTCAGCGCCTGAGGGTGACATGACTGATTGAGATTCTGGTTGGGGTTGCGAGATTACAATGCAGCCCAGAAATGGTCTCTTTAAAGGTCAGTTGCAGTAGTATCTTCAGGACCCCCCCCCTCCTGGGGGTTTATGGTCGTGTGGAGGACGCTAAAGAGAACATGCAGATCAAGACATCCTTTGCAAGGTTCTTTTTAAGGGATATAGGTGCAGTGCACTGTCTATGATTTCGAAAAGAGCTTAATACCCTAAACCCAAACCCTTAAACCCCCAACCCTCGACCCTAGACCCTAAATCCTAAACCCTAAACCCCCAGACCCTAGACCCTAAACCCTAAACCCCCAACCCTAAACCCTAGACCCTAAACCCCCAACCCTTTTCGTTCCTTCACTTCCAAGTGACTACCAGGGAATAGTGCCCGAGCCTGACACCTTGGTCAGACGTTGGCGACTTTGGCCTTCATAAGGCAACCTTCAACTGGGTTGCTGTTAAGGAACTTAAATTAAGTTACCATATATATAGGGATAATGGAAAAGAAAATGGAAACTACTATAATGGGGTTATTTAGGGTTTAGGGTTTAGGGTTTAGGGTTACCATAATGGGTATATATAGTAAATAATAGGGTTTCAACAATATAGTAACTTAATTTAAGCTCCTTAACAGCAACCCAGTCAAGGGCCATGGCTGGGCTGCTGTGACGGAATTTAGATTAAGGTAACATAATATGAGCTATAGTCTGAAGTCATTCAACGGGGTTATAAGGGGTGGAGTATATAGTGGAGTATTAAAGGGGTGATTGAGGGGGATGCTAGGAGTTTAGACTATGGCTCATATGGGTATGTGGTAAATAATACGGCTCCCTTGTTATAGGAACTTAGTTTAAGTTCCTTCACAGCAACCCAGATTAGGAGGGGCACGGAGAAGGGGCCCCTAGGATTGCTATATATATATATATATACAAACCGACATGGTGCTTATATGCCCTTTGTAGAACCAGGTAGTCCTCATTCCTCATCTTACCGTCCATGTGCCCCTCCTGAAGCCCCAAGATGCCTGCAGGGACTGGAGTTGGAGTGGAGGGTTCCAGGCTTACATAGGGTTTAGGGTTTAGGCATTTAGGGTTTAGGGTCGAGGGGTTTCAGGGATTTAGGGTTTAGGGTTTAGGGGGGTTTGGAATTTAGGGTTTGAGGTTTAGGATGTGGGGTTCGGGGCTTAGGCTCCTCATGTGGGGGTCTCAACGCCCTAGGGCGCACGAAGGGGTCCTCCGTCAGTTTGGGCGCACTCAATGTGCTGGAGGGCATGAACAAGAAGCCGCCCACTCCCAAGGACCGTGCCCGCGGCCAGTGGTGCCCAGACGTTTCCTGATCGGTGCAGGAGCTCCGCAATGAGCTGGCCCTTCGCATGGACGTGGCCCCACGCACTGTGGGAGCACACAGAAGCGATCAGCACCTTGACAAAGAGCTTGCTGATGGAGGCATGCATCTGCCCAATTTTTCCCAAGACCAAACCTCCTGCTGATTGCAGGTCCTCTCGCTGGAGACAGTGCAGCAGGCACACGCTACCATGCCGAAAGAAGGGCGCCGCGTCCCTCCAGGCGAGGATGCCGCGTGCGTGCCTTCAGCTTCTTCGTGGCATGTATAAGCACCGGCTTTGGGGCCAATGATAAGGCAGAGGAATTGAGGGCTGCCCCCTTCAAACTCCATCGCTGCAGCATGCCTGCTTGCCGAGCGATCATGGCAGCTCAAGCCGCACTTCAGCTATCAGCGCAACTCCCACCCATTTTGAATGTAGGTCATGGAGTCATGGAGGTCACCCCTAGTATCTTCTTGTTGGGCAACATGCAGGCATACGCCATGCATGACCACAAAATGATTGCACAGGATCAACAATGTGGTGGAGAGCACGGCATATCGCTCCGCCGCGACTTGCGCATGCTATCCCTGGTCCGTTCATGGGGCGGCCTTGCCTGGCACCCCGAGGGACCCCTCGCCCTGGTGGACTACTGTGCCTCGGTGGGTTTCGGCGGAGGGGCTGCGCTGTGGGAGACGGCCCACGAGGATGCTCTTGCAGCTGGGTGCGTCTGGATCTTAACCAAGAAAAGGCGGCTGCTTGCACCAAACTTGCCGCTCAGCGTATCCACGAAGGTCTACGGCCTGCTGGTCTCCCTCATGGACGCTGAGTCCTTCTGGGAGAAGCAGGGCTTCGAGACGCTGGACCCGGACGTGGACCACCCGCCGGACGGCAACAACAATTACAATTACTGCTATGACTGCTAGTGTTGCTACTATTACTGGTGCTACCTCTACTGCTGCTATTGTTTTATTGCTACTGCTGCTGCGACAACACAACAACAACAACAACAACTACTACTACTACTACTACTCCTGCTGCTACTACTCCTACTACTACGACGACGATGACGAGTACGACTACGACTACGACGACGACGACGACGACTACTACTACTACTACTACTACTACTATTATTACTGCCGCTGCTGCTGCTGCTGCTGCTACTACTACTACTACTACTATTGCTGGAAAAGGGGTGATCTGTGTCTTTTTTTTGCGTTATCTGTGTCTTTTTTTCTGCGTTATCTGTATCTTTTTCTTGTCGTTTTCGTGCAATGTTTCAAGGAATGACTTTCTGCTACCAAGTATATGCGTGATCTGTGCCTTTTTTGGCGTCATCTGTGTCTTTTGTTTTTGCGTTATCTGTGTCTTTTTTTGTGCGTTATCCTAGACCTCAAACCCCTAAACCCTAAAAGCCCTAAACTCTCAAAACCCTAAACACCCTAAACCCCAAAACACACAAAACCCTAAACCCCAAAAAAACCCAAACACCTTAGACCCTAAAAAACCTAAACGCTGAATTCCCTAAATGCCCAAAACCCTTAAACAAAAACAAGCCTCAGACAGCCTAAACACTACAAACCTTTAAGCCTAAGAGCCCCAAACCCTAGACAGCCTAAGCCCCAAACCTGGAAAGCCCTAAAACCCTAAAAATCCCAAACCCTAAAGATCCTATAAACCCCAAACCCTAAAAATCCTAAACCCTAAAAGTCCTAAGCCCTAAAAAACATAAACACTTTAAACTCTAAAAGCCCGAAACACCCTTAACCCTAAAAACCCTAAAAGCCTAAGCCCTGGAAGCCCTAAACCCTAAAAGCCTTAAACCTGAAGCACCATAAGCCCTAAAACCCTACAACCCTCAAACCCTCAAAACCCCCAAAGCCCTCAAAATCCTAAACCCCCCTGACCCGAATCCCCAACAACGCTAAACCCTAAACACCTTGAAAACTTTAAACACCCTGCAACTTAAAAACCTTAAAAGCACTCAAAACCCGAAAACCCTAAAACGCCAAAAGCCTTAAACCCAAAAACCCTAAATCCCCTAAACCCTAAAAACGCCAAAAACCCTGCACGCCAAAAAGTTTAAAAGCTTAAAACGCGAAAGGGTGCAATTTGCAGCGTGCGCAGCCTTTCAAGAGCCGCGAACTTTGTAATTTGCAGTGTTGAGTTTTTCAAGAGCTTTAAATGCAATTTGCAATATTCGTAGTTTTTCAAAAGCCGCAAATGTTGTAATTTACAGTATTGGAGGCCTTTCAAAAAGTCGAAATGCTGCAATTTGCAGTATTCGTAGCCTTTCAAGAGCCGTAAATCTTGTAATTTGCAGTATTTTCAGCCTCTCAAGAGCTCCAAATGATGCCTTTTGCAGTAGTCCTGGGACAAAGAACCCACCCCCCCAAAAAAAGACGCAGATAACTTTCATGTAGGTTCCGAACCAAAGGGTTGAGGGGGGTTTAGGGTTTAGGGTTCAGAGTTTAGGGTTTAGGGTTTAGGGCTTGGGGTGTGGGTCCAACGTTGCTTGGATTTTGGATGTATTGTGCTCGGGTTACATAAGGATCATCAGAGGATAAGGCTGGTCCCTTTGTGGGGTTTCCAAAATTGGGGTACTTTTGTTGGGATCCCGAGAAACAAGATTATCGTACATTAGGATCCTTACTAGGTCCTCCTATTTAGGGCAGCTACCATTTAGGCTTCTACAGGACTCAGCATGCTGCAAACTCGAACCATGCTCTCGGAGTGAAAGTTTTCAAGATATTTCTCGAATGACTCCTTGATGGACACTTTATGCTCGTCCATAAGACAGCCACATTTCCAGGATCCCTTAGGACCCCCTACTTTCAGAACCCCCTCCCAATACTCCCGCTTCTGATCCTGCAGGGTAAGGGAAAGGAGCTTGACAACAGTCACTCCTCTGGTTTCCCGCCGTTCCACGGGGGCCAAATTCTGTATGCTGAAGTGATGTCTGTGTATTATGGGCCTTGGACCTGAGGGCAGACTCTGCGTAGCATCTCATTATTGAAAAGGATTCTTTTAATTTTGTGTTTAACAGATCAATGGTTTAACCCGAAACCTATACCTTAAGCCCTAGTGCAGCAACCTGGACGGGTGTGTACTCGCAATGGAACTTGCCAGGCAGGTATGAGCATTCATGGTGAAGGGGTGTTCGAAAGTATCTTCATCTCAGGAAATCCAATCCCGTTTCAGTTGTTGGAGCGCACATTGCCAACCTTCTTGTCCGAAGATGCATGCGTGGAGAGCAAGGACGCTTTTTCTCAACCAAAGAATATTGAGACGCACTTCAGCGTAGCCCCATGCACCAGTGCCTGGCCAAGGGCACGCGGAGAGCACGCCCAAAAGCTTGTGTGTTGGGACGTGTGAGGTATTGCCAACAGGGTTATAGGAGCTCCACTCTAATAGTTGAAAATCAAATGGAAGATCAGACTGAAAATGAAATGGAAACTGCCGGTGTAGGGTTTAGGGATGCTAACCCTATTATGGAGAAGCACGTCCGCAGGAAGCAGCTGGTTTTCGTTCAAGCCCTAAACCGTCAACCTTAAACCCTAAGCCCTAGGCTTTCAATCCTAAATCTTAACCCCTAAACTTCAAACCGCTAACCCTAAAGTTTTAGCCATATGTAAACCCTAAACCCCAACCCTCCTTGACTCGACGACCAGAAGCGACTTGGAATGTAGCCTCTTCCAAGCCTTGGGGAAGTTGAATGTCACGGTTTAGGAATGTGTGCAGGCCTCCTTGGCCTCGTACACCGCAACACAGGCCCCTGCCAGCCCTTCCGCCTTTGCCGGAATCTCCATCGCTGCGTGGGGGACGCTCGCAGCAGCCCTGACGCAACGTGAGCATTTCTGCGTTTCAGGCCTCTCTATGAAGGGAGTTTCAGATGGAAAATGGCTTGAGTGTTACAGTGGGATGTAGGTTTGGGATTAATGGGAATAGTTTAGGGCTGAGCGGTCAGCGGTAGGGATCCAGCTTTTCATTAGTGTAGAAAAATTAACCATTCGCCTGTATCTCCGAGAAGATCTACCAATGGAATTGTTTCCCTCTATTAACGCCCCCCTGCACACCCCTAATTGAGAAATGTTCCCCCCAATGTTCTTTGAGGTTCATTTTGCATTCCACGTTCCTTAAACTGTCTTAAGAAACTTCGTACACGTTAAGGTTATCTTCCTAAACCATAAACCTACGCCCTGCATGTAAGGTATATCTTCCAACGCCCACAGCAAGCCCTAGGTGTAAGGTATGTTTCCCTCCTTGGCACGTAGTTAGGACCTTAGACCCATAACTTTTTGGGGTTCCCCTCTATTCCAATTAAAGGTACCTAAAAGTTAACTTTTAGTAGGGGTGCTAAGTGCCATGGTGTTCGTAAGCCTTGAAACCTCGGCCCTACATGTAAGGTTTATTCATTAATAGGGCTTAAACCCCAACTCTACACAAGGCGGCGTGGGAGGCCAGCACGGCGACCTGTGAGGCAGGGTGAGCCCTCCGCAGGACGAGTCTTTTTCATGTGGGGTCTAGGATTTGTGGCTCAGGAAGGTTTAGGGTTGTTCAGGAATGCTTGGGGTTTAGGGTAGAAACATGGAAGAATTGGTACTGGTAATGTTGTCCCATTATAACCTCGATTGAGCTGCAGTATCATGGACCCCAGAACCCTATTCTGACTCTCTAACCCTGTAGTAGTCCCTGTCTCTTGATACCCCGTCCTCCCCAAACCTTACATCCCGCGAGGAAGACCTCTCACTGCCCTAACAAGAATGGAATATGGTAATATCCCAACAGAGGAGGGCCCCAATGTAGACCACAAAACTCTATGAGCTTCACAAAAGGACTCCGCCAATATTGCTGTTGGGTGATTGGTTACAGGTCTCAAAGTTGATTTAGCTTAGCGATAGAAAAGATTGTCTGGTCATACGAGGGTGTAGGGTTTAGGGTAGGAAGGGTCCTGGGCCGGGGTAAGCTTAAACCTGAAACCTATTATCTTTCCCCACTGTCATGGACACTACACCCTTGACAGTAAACCCTGGACACCCCCTGAAGCTTTTCAAAATCCCCCCCCCGGCGCCCGTAAGTGTGCCCTATGTGAGAGAAAATGCAGACATTAAACCCTAAACCCCGAAACCCCTAAACCCTAAAACCCTTAAGCCCAAATCCCTAAACCCCTAAATCCCTAAGCCCATAAACCCCTAAACCCTTAAAGCCTAAAGCCCTAAACCCTAAACCCCTGAAGCCTAAATCCTAAACCCCTAAACCTCTAAACTCCACCCCTAAACCCTAACCTTAACCCTAAACCCTTAAGCCCTAAACCCTAAACCCCTAAACCCTAAACCCACTTAGGGCCTAAGGTCCACGATTTGGGTCCAGGGTACTTGGCTTGGCTGTCGGGAGATCAAGGGGTTTATAGGGGTTTTTAGGGGTTATGTTATAGAGAGGCATATAAGGATACATAGGCTTGTATAAGGGCAGATGGCGTTTAGGGTTTAGGGTTGAGGGTTCAGGGTTTACCAAAAAGGGTGGAATTCTAGGGCTTCTGGAGTTGTCTAGGGTTCAGGCTTTGCAGGAGCTGAAGAACATGAAGCCCCTTGAAGCGCCGTAGGGCGCCGACATGAAACCCAGATCCCCGTTTCCCCATGTCCCTTGGGTCCCGTAGAGCAGGGGAAGCCCTAAATCCCAAACCTCAAGCTATAAATGCCAACTTGACAAGTTGATGTCCGACAGCCTTTTTGGTCGAAATAGCGACATGAACGAGCCATCCACATCTATCAGGTCTTGTCGGAATTTCAAATTCCGGAGTAGAAGGTTGAGGGCTTTCGAGGAGCACCTTGGAGTATTTGAACTATTGGATTGTTAGGGTGCCGATTATGTTGTAGCATAAATGGTAGTTTCCCAAATAAAGTGGCCCCAATATAAACCTCAAAATGCTATTATCCTTATTATTTATTCTGCGGATCCTTAAGAAGTTACCCTCAATTTTGAGAAGCCCTCATATCCATCATTGGAGATCTTACGGCCGCCATTCGAGGTCAGGAAAAAGGCCATGGCACAGCCAGGTCATATCTTATAGCTCCTTGTAGTAATTCTCTTTTTAGATAACATTAGTGAGTGCCCCTCTATGCCCTAAACCCTAGACGACTACATCGTAGAATTCTGAAAGCCTGGTCGAGTGCCTTCTCAAAGAGAAGTGTTCAGTTGCCGCGCCCCCAGCACCGAGTTTCCTTTTTTGGTTCTTTGGGGGTTGAGGGTTATGCAGGGGTTATAAAGGGACAATGGAAAAGAACATGGAAACTACTATAATATATAGGGATATATATGGAGATTATATAGGGATTACAGGGTACATATATAGGGTCGGGGTTTAGGTGTAGGTGGTTTTCTGGTTGTTATGGACTTGCTCTTTTTGTAATTTCCTAGTTGTTTGGCCCGTGTGCGGGTGAAGGCCGAGCCCTCGACGAACGCTAGATGAACTATAGTGTAAACTCCTTAAAAGGGGGTTATATAGGGGATGATATAAGGGACTATTATGGGGGTTATTAAGGGGGATACTAGGAGTTTAGACAAGGGCTCAGATTGGGTACAGGTTGAGGGTTGCAAGCTGCTTGCAAAATTAAAGCTTTTAGAAGGGGGGTGATATAGGGGATAATATAAAATGGAATTAAAGGGGGTCTATATAGGGGATAATGTAGGGGACTACTAGCTGAAGCCAAAATATCAAGCAACATGTGTTGCTTGGCGTGAAGCTGCGGCAGTGGCGCGCAGAAGTAGGGTAAGGTGGTCTTGGTTGCCACAACCCCTGCGGTAAGAACCCTTCTGCCATCATATGATGGAAGCCGGGGTTCTAATTTTGGGGGTGCTGGGATTACCAAGATTCCCTCATTATACAGCATATCGAGTATGCCTCAAACTGTTTGAGGCATAAACATAGGCATAAGCAACAAGCGAAAGTCATGCATGGACTAGAGATGACTTGAGATGGACTATGGGATGTTAATGAGGTGAGGACAAAGTTATGACCGGGTAACCTCCTACTTTCTCTAATAGGTAGCTATGTATGACATTAGAAGTTCAAGCATACCTAACTAGGGTGGACTTGTCGGAAATAGTGGCATGTTGGCTTTTACAACGAGCTTCCTATCATAATTGCCATTCTGCCTTGTGTGGGTGCGGGCCTAACTTGAACCCTAAACCCCAAAGCCCAAATAATCACACAAGGGTTGTGGACTATGCCATTTTTGTGTGAGGATTATAGGGATCCACAATCGGTCATTACTCAGGCTTCTACATGAGCCAT
>CAJNIZ010001086.1:0-28939 GCA_905231905.1 Symbiodinium pilosum
TGAGAACTTTCGGGGACGCGGGACGGTCTATGTTTCCCGCGCCGTAGACCATTTGCAGGGCGTTGTTTTGGGGCCCGAAAATCACACGAAAACGGCTTCGTGCCAAGGTGCCTCCACAGTGAAGTTGAGAGTCAAGAACTGATATAGGATGGACCTGTGGCGGAAGCAGAGCAAGCCTTGGTCCGCTGGGCGGATGCGAACTCTCTGCGGTGGGCCTCGGAGACACCCAGGACGAGTGCTGGAGGTAACGCCACTGATAAACTGTCTACCGCGATGCGTGGCGGACGGTCAGGGGATACGACCACGCCCAACTTCCCGACAGCGGTATGGACATAACGCTTATGGGAGGGCAGCCTTCCCGCCTGGCGCAGGGCGGACCGGACCCAGCCTTCCTGGACTTCGGCCTTAAGAAGCGTGATCAAGTGCAGACTTCCAGGCGCACTCACAATGTTCTCAGCAGCTTGCTGGTCAGACTGCGTGCAGCCGGATCTCTGCCGAGTCCGCGGAACGGACAGAGGAGACAAGTGCACGTGGCGGACAGGATGCATAGCCGCATGTCCGGACAGAGCAGCGTGCAACACTGAGGGCCTGCCTCCAATGCAAGACGACAGCCGTTCCTGGAAGGGGAGGGACTTGATGTTTCGGCGCCTGGGGCGGAGGAGCAGACAGAATTAAGGGCGTGAGAAAGCAGCAGGACCCAGCGTCTGAGCTAGTCAACCGGCCGGGCGAAGTCCGAAGACGGAACTGCTAGTGCAACCACCTAGTAGGGGAAGAAGGAGCATCCATGGCTCGACAGGCGGAGGTGACATGATGAACCTACATGTGACATGCCTGTGCGCATGAAGCCTAAAGAAATCCAAAATCTAATGCTTCACTTGCTCCGCGTGAGTCAAGATGGCAGGGACTAGGACTAGGGATAGCATGCTTGCCGTTGCGTCATGGATGCTCAAGCTCGAAATCTCTAGCGCAAGAGGTGGAGTCAGGCTCAGGCTGTGCAACAGCTGGATCAGCTTTGTACAACGCCTACGTGGCGTGAGACAGGTCACGGCGCGCCGGCGCTGGGCAGACGCCGCCAAGCGGGGTATTTGGGCTGTGTTTTGATGCTCGCACACTTTCGCGCTCCTCGTCTGGAGCTGCTCTTGCCCGTGTCTGCGGCTGAGGTTGCGCAAGCGACACCCACCTCACCTTCAGCTGTTCACAACAGCCCTGGCTGTTGGAGGCTCGCGCTGAGCCAGAACACGGTCTCTTGCTGCCACTCGTTCCGCTTGAGCCATGACGGCCCTTAGGCTTTTCTTCGTGAGCGGCGGAGTGAGGGCTGCTCGCGCGATGGGGGGTGCCTCAGTGCGCCGTGTTTGTGGCTCGCGCAGCGTGTGCCATCTCTTCTGCAGATGGTGGCTTTAGCTGTGGAGCTTGCCTACGAGCGCACCAGCCCATATGCCGAGCGCTCAGCGCTATGGCACGCCATCTCCGCGGCGCACGCAGCCGAAGTCGATGATGCCCTGCTCATTGATAGCCAAACAGTTGCCTGCCGATTTGCAAGATTCTGCAATGGCGATTGTGCCGGGGACGCGGTTGCCTTTGCCTTTGGCATCAAATCCTTTCTGGCTGGAGGCACCGTTCAGCCTTCTGTTGGATGCCATCCCACGACAAACAGACAGACGGATTGGCAACCTCACCGGCGCGCTAATGCCTGGGCTGATCGAGCGGCTACCGGCTACCGCACTGCCGGGGCCAGTGTGATCGCATGCACTGAGCCCATTCCAGGTATGCAATGAGCCCATTCCACTGCCACAGATTGGGCCAAGGCCGCCACAGCAGTGTGCCACCAGCTCTAGCTGGCAAGCTTGCAAGGCTGTCTGGGGCAATACCGATGACCTCGATGGGTTCAACCGACGGTTTTCCCTGTGCCTTCCCCTAGGTCCTTAGCGTTTAGCCCCCGCACGTGTCATACAACAACAACAACAACAACAACAGCCAGAAAACGGAGCCCTTATTTGCACGCACAGTGTATGAGGAGAGGGAAGCAAGTTCCAGGTTGAAGGCCTTAGGGTTTAAGGTGAGGTCTGATCATGCATGGTGCCAATTTCCAGCATTTTGTTGGTGCTCTGTTTGGTGTTTCTGTTTGTGCTTACTATTACAAGGACGGGGCGGAGGTCCTTCAAACTCAGCATGCTTTGCTTTCATTGGTCTGAGTTGCTTAATTTTTGTCATTCTCCCCTCCGCATTCAGGCATTCATTGTTTTCGATTTTTTGAAAAATGTGTGGATGTCATACTTGTAAGATGCTGAAAGGGTGTGACTTGTCAAGACCCATTTGTTGGATTCCCGATTGTCCAAACTGCCAAATTGTCATAGATTGTTTCGAAAACTCGTTTGAATTTGGAGTTTGTTTGCTTGAAACATGGAAGTTTAGTAGAAACTCAAAGCATTCTATGACACACCTTCAGTAATGGTATGCATTGTTGATTTTCTTGCATGGATTGGGCAAAATCTGATGGCATTCGTGAGCCCCCCTGTGACTAGTGCTTGTGAGGAATCATGGGTCTAAAGCCCATCATGCATGTCAAGCGCTTCGAAATGGGCGCTTTCCGATGTGACGTGGATGGATATCACAGACTTAGTCAGGGAGTGACAGTCCCGTTCCCTTCAGTCTTTACGGGGGGCATGGAATTGAATATGTACCTAAACGGCAACATGAATGAATAGATGTTGCGAGCGGTTGAGAATTTTTGCGTACTTCCATATTGCAAAAAAAGGTAACAGCGACATGGCAAGTTAAACAATTTGGAATGGTTACCTCTCATTGTAATTCCTGTTGTTTTTGAATTTTTTTGAATTGCAGGCTCTAATTAAAGGGCTGTGCCCAACGATTTTCAGTGTTTCCGTCCATGAAGTCACCGGGCTCCAGGGATGGGTAGCGCAACACGCGCATTGGACAGCCGTAGCCGGATGGCTCGGGCCGAATTTTGGATTGCATTCAAAGAGGTTTTCACGGGTTCGCGGGTGGACTTCGGTTGATTATTTAGGTGTTTCCAGTTAGTCTTGGTTTTTGTCAAGCAGCATTTTTCCGTCTGCAGTGTTCCTTTTGTTGCCGTTAATCTTCGTGTAAATATCATTATTCCTCTTGTTTCTTGCTCTGCTAGTCTCGGCTTTCTTCTTACCCCGACTCTCACCCTTTATCTTTCTCCATTGTATCAGTGCGCGCATTCACGTCTTGTCCGTTAGTTGAAAAGCAACTGAACTTCATGATTGACACGTCTAGGTGACCCGGTATTTTAGGTGCAAGCCTGTCCCAGTTTGCCATGTGCTTGAATTTCGTGGTAGTCGGCGTGTGTTCATCCTGGATCAGGCATGAGGGGATGCAGCATAAGTAAATACTTGATTGTTGTAATATTTCCCGGCTACGCCCATCCGAACAGACTGTTTGCCGTGAATTTCCAGGAGCGATCCCCACATAAAGCCCTTGGCATATTCAATCTGCATATCGTCTGCTTATACAGCTGGGGTTTGTAAGTAAACCTTACGAAATCATCAAAGGAAGTCTTTCGAAACCCATTTAAGACTCTTTCTTCCAGGAATGGCGGCCACATCGGCTCGCGCTTTGACACGCCCTTTGCCGTGGTGTTCGGAAGTTTTGCTTGCCGGCGAGATCCTATGTCGAAAGCTGTTTCTAGGCGGCCATAGATTGCGTGCCGTAGCAGTCTTCAAGCTGAAGAGACATTATGGTTTGTAGAGCCTCGACAATCTCTGAGGTGGAAGTTGCAGCCAGCACTTGCCCACGGGAGTGTCCGTCGCAAAACGTGATGACAGTCCGCAGTCTTTAGTGCGGGTGCCTGGGCGGTGCGAGGGTTGTGGTTGACCAGCTGTTTGGGGCCTAGGGTATCCTCAGGTATTCGACCGTGCCAAAAAACTTGGACCTCCAAGGTGTGAGAAGTGGTGTAGGGACACATACAATGAGGCCGCAACCCGAAGCTTGAGGTGACAATGCAGACGCCACCGTCAAGGTGCCAATGCCGTTTCAGACGAGAGGTTGAGGTTCTGATATGGAAGCAAGGTCATATATTGTTTACTGTAGGAGTATTCTGCTTGCCGTTCTATCTGCACGTGGCAGTTATTCCGTTTTGCAAATGTCGTCCGCATCTGCGGTCGAAACGCGTTGCATGCAGAGCGGACTTGGCCAGCATCTGCTGGACGGAATCCGGCCTACATCCTTGAGAAATCTGGCCAATGCTAGAGTTGCGCTCAGGATTCTGTTGCAAGAGCAAATGCTACTACGCGTACATGTAATCATGCAACCTCTACAAGCAGACACGGGAACCTCGGCGGACGCCATTGTAGGGCGTGTTGCCTGGGCCTGGGTGGTTGCAGCAAGGTGTGCCGATGGCCAGGCGGAACCCCATCACTGATCCTCTTGCAGGGGGGGCTTTAACTCGAAGCGAAATGAAAGTTGGGGGTATCTAAGATCCTTTGGGATAGTCACCAATTCTATGGGTGACAAGCAGTCATGCGTATCCAAAACTCTTGGCTTGAGGTGACATACTGCGATTTAGGCTGGAAACGTGTTTGCTAAGGATTCCCCGCACCGCTGATACAGGAGCCCTGCTTCCACAGGCTAAGATGAAGCTTTGCTGTCCAGATTCTTCAGGTTAGTCCCTAGACCCTAAACCTTAAATCCAAACCTTAAACCCTAAACCCCAACCCTAAAAAGGAACCCCTGTTGTAGCCTGAGAGACAAGCCATGATAGAGTTCCGTGGTTCTGCATTGCTTCCGCATCTTTTCGTTGACGTTGTGTTGGCACTGCTGTCCTACACGCCTGTACAACTGCACCTTTCCTTGCCTGGGCAGCGGTGGTGCCCAGGCAGAGCATCATGGCTTCCTTGGGACAAGCTGAAGCAAAATCAAACCATTGGAACTCTCTGAAAGGTAACCCTAAACCCTAAACCCTCAAACCCTCAAACCCTAAGGTTCTCTTGAGGGCTTTGATAGGCCCTAGAAACTTGCAGCCCTCCTTTTCCGATTGTTGGCTGGAAGCCGCACACCGAGCATGTTTTGACTTTTGTGGATCCAACCGGTAAAAGCCCAAGGTAGAGCTGTTTCCTAAACCTCCTAGCAGACAACTATGGCAACTTGAGCTCATGAGCCCCAGACCCCAAACCTAAACCCCAAATCCCAAACCCTAAGCCTTAAACCCACCCTTAACCCTTAACCCTAAGCCCTAAGCCCCAACGTCTTTTCATGAAGATCCCGGCAACGGCTGAGCGCCCTTCATCCCCAAAGCTGTTTGCACCAAAGGAGGGAGCTAAGTTAACGTGAACGTATGTGAGCGATTTCTGATTTTTCAGGAAATGGAACCATGCATTCTACTTCCAAAGAGGTGTCCGTTCTAAACCCTAAACCCTAAACTCTAAACTCTAAACTCTAAACCCTAAACCCTAAGCCTGTGAAGGTCGAAGTTCAGGCTCCCGGAAGGTTTTTGAATGCTACAGATGCCAGATTCCAGAGGCTTTCCACTTCCCGAAAGATTTGGGAATATAGGGGTTAGATAGGGAATATGTTATGTTGGGGTTATATGGGGATAATGGAAAAAAACGGACACTAAGCAAGCAAGAGGAGAAGCTTGATTTTCTCTAGCTCCACAGCACAGGTCGTGATACCAGCTTCTCCTTGATCTAGTTTTTGTCGGCCTACCTCCGGGTGATCGTGTTGTTCTTGGATTTCTTGCGGGGTCATGTGCAAGGACAAGGGCTGTGGAGGAAAGCATGATCAGATCCTCACTACCTCGGTTCTGACCAAGGCTGCACCGACGGAATGGAGTTCAAGTCTCTAAGGCCCAAACCCTCCTAAACCCTATACCTTAAATCCAAAAACCAAAATCCTTAGCCCAGTAGCCTGACCTGAAGCGGGCCTGGAAGCCTCGACCTTTCTTTGCTTACGTCGTGATGTTGGTTCTTGCGTTGGCATCTCGAGCTGGCAGAAGACGGTCGAAGGCTCCAAGTGCTTCAGAACTCTGGTTTGGCCTGCTTGCAACACCCATAGTCGCCCGAATTTGCCCTGAACACAGAGGTGATAGCGCGTGCCCTACACAAGTCAACTGCCGAGGGAATCCAGCAGGCAGCGTTGTCCTGCCTTCTTGACATACACTCAACTTCAATGGAATCCCATGACAAGGGGGACCCTCAACAAGGAAGTGGTAATTCCCTGGCAACAGGTTGCAAACGCAGATTTTGGGGTTTTTAGGTTGTTGGTGAAGACTTGCCCAAGTCGTGTGTCACCGTCATCTTTCTAGGCTCGCTTTTGGCAGCAAAGAGTTCAGGTGCTCTCCCCAAGCCGTAACTCGGGTATTTCTGAAGCTTCCTTCCTTAGAGGATCCCTTTTTTGCAAAGCATGCACTTCTTTTCAGGCCCTTTGAGCAATCATCGGGCTTGTGGCTTCTTCCGGGCTGAGGGTTTCGCCTTTTGACTGAATCCCCTACCAATCCAGGATTAGGCTCCAGACGCAGATCTTTAACATCACCCCTGAAGTCACCAAACTCCAACTTCTTGAGGTATTTGCGTTCCTAAATAGTATAGCCTTTACCCAAGGGTCTGCAAGAACAGGGCTCCGCAATTTTGAGAATCCCTCGTGTGCCAAACATTGAACCTGAGCCAGCCTGCATAAGCTCAACCTTCAAGAGCTCTCGAACACTGCGTGTGGAGTAACGATGGCAAATTGGCTCGATGATAGCTCGCTCATTGCCATGGCCACTGCCATGAAGGAAGGATTGCACGAACCCAGTATTCAAAGCCTGGCAAACACCTGCTGGAAGCCTGCGAGCACAGTGCCTCCGCACCAGCCGTCGCCTGTTGTCTACGACACTTTCCGCTGCCGAGCGGATTCCTTTAGGCTCTCTTGCCAGCCAAGCTTGTTCATTGTCGATTTAGAATGGCCCAGGCGTCAACACATTGCCGTTACTGGAAGATCCTTGCACGGTTGCTTGGTTTTCTACCTTCCTGGTGATGCAGACCAGGTTCCTGGAACTTGTCAGCGTGCCTGCAAGGATTTGTTCGTTAGGGTGAGGGTCAATCTGCGGGTAGGGTGAACATCCTGCCGGAAAGTTATAGAAAAGTTTACAGCATGCTTGGTATGTGGCATGCGCTCTGCCACCCTCGAATTGCATCGCGATCCACTGCGTATGGACTGTTCTTTTCCACACAACTCCCTTCAATACCCTGAACTGGCTGAAAGTTGGGTGCAAGCTTTACTGATGTGGTTCTGGGTGGACATGTTTGACGCAATGCGAAAATCAAGCTGCAGAGCCGCTATGCATGAGAGAGGCGGGCGGACCTGGCAAACCGAAAGCAAAACCACACCTAATGGAAATTACTATATGGATCCTTCGTAAACGCTGCATGCCCGCAACAGCTAAGTCGCAGTTGAGTTGCTGACGCTTTCTGCAGTCGACTCAAACTGTCAGAGCTCATTTGGCAGGATTTCTAGAACGCGGCACCAGGTGTCCAAGCGAATGCCTTTTCCATCCCCCGTCCCAGCAGAGAGGCCATGGCATAAGAAAGCTTTGCCCCCCCCGAAAATGCTCTGCAGACAACATGCCCCTGCAGGACTATCTATATGATAGCGTTCAGTGGATAGGATTCAACTCTGGCTGCTGCATGGACACTGCGGTAGTAGCTGTATGTTGCAGGATGTGTTCATGCAGGTGCGTGCCCAAAAAGGTAATCACAGTCTGCCTGACTGGAATTGACTTTGGAATTGACTTGGGCATGCCAGGAAGGTCTTGCAACAGCATCTATTGCCGTCAAGGGGCATGAGAATGCCACTAAACTCTAAACCCTAAACCATGAACGACTGGCCATTTTCTGCTGGATTTGGGTTGGTGGCAGGAACTTAAACGCTAAGCCCGAGGATCTGGGTTGTTCTAAGGGGTTATCCAGCAAATATGTAGACTTTAGGGACACTATTCTCCCCCAACAACGGAGAATCAAATGATGGACAAGAACGTGGAAACTGTAATGGAAACCTAAGTAGTTCGGCGGCCAGTTGAGCTGGGTCTATCCCCCGACTTCCCTCGGAGTCCTGAGCATTTTGCCCTCTGGGAAGTCCAGGCGTTGCTGGCGGAGCTTTCGAAATTTGTTTTACACTGCGTGGTGCCAGACTTGGGTCGAGGGGGAGCATGGGGAAGAGGAGACGGGCTGCTGAATGGGGGCCTCAGGCTGCAGCGTGTTACAAAGCTTGTAGTACCGGAATTACGTGAGCCAGCTGTGTCCATCTGAGGCCGGTATGCTAGCTGAACAGCACTCCTTCTCAAGCAGTCTCAGAGCACTGGCAAAACTTGTGATGGAGAGATCTCCAGACACAAGGAGGTGTGCGCGGAAAGGCAAGAGACGCAGATTGTCGTGCTTGAGCTGGCTTCTTGAGACCACTTGCGCTACCTTGTATTCTTCCAAACCCATCTCCTACTGATCCTGTGTTCTTTCCAAGTGTCTGAAAGCGTTGTGACATCAGTCCGGGGTGTGCCTTTTTTTGACGTTAAGAGCCGTGATATCAGAGCCAGGGAGAAGATGTTGAACTGAAGAATCACGATGCTTCAGCAATGATGGTATGCCACGCAGACAACCTAACCGCATGGTATCAAGACCCAAGCTTGAAGCGGTCAGTCGAAGGTTGCGGATGCCCCTCTTCAACCCATGGGGTAAAGTCCCAGGCTGTGAACCATCCTTTTGCCTCCAAGAAGCCTGCACTTGAGTGGCTCGCCACTTCTTCATGATTCAGAGGGCTACTCGCTAGCAGCCGCTACCACCCACTGTGACCGGCATATGCAGAAGGCGGGATGCCCTCAACCAAGAAGACTTGCCGCACATTGCAGCATCTTCCAACTTGCCTTGAAAGGCAAGAATGCCAGGGCAGTCTATCTTTAGCAGCCTTGGAAGTGCATTAGAAGCATGGTGAGGGATGTGCAGCTTGCATTGGAGGCTTCCATGTCTCGAAGACGAGATGTTTGTTGGGGGGTCAGCGCGACACTCCCAGCACTGTGCTCACAAGCGGCCATTTTGCTTGTGAGTTTCGTTCGACGGTGACTCCAGCTTTGGATGACCCTGCATTGGACCAGAGCTTACTCAACACATGATCAAGTTGCCTAGTTGCTTATTCAAGGATTCATAGAAGCAAGGGCAGGCTTCAAGCCATCTTCAGAGCGGTGAAGCCATTGCACGTGCAGTTGGGGGAGGGCTCGTGCTCCAAGTGTAATACGCCCAAAGCACATCCTTCAGAGAGCCCTACCACCCAAGAAACCCTGAACCTGAACCCAGATTCAGTCCTTCACCCCCCTTTACCTCCCAAAAGGCATCCGAGACTGCTCGATTGGAATGGTTGCTAACTGTTCAAAGCGTGGGATTGGACGGAGCCACAGAGCAGAATGATCAGCATAACACTGCGAAGCTCAGAAGGGACCATACTTGATGAAGGGGTAGTTTTGGGGTTTCCTAGAATCAGGATGCCATTTTTAGGGTTCCCGTAATCAGGATTGTACTATTTGGGGGTCACTACTATGTAGGTTTCAGGGTTGAAGTTTTACCTGGATCGCTCCCGCTTCTGTCATGTCTCAGGACATAGGACCTACCGGCGCCTGGCAAGCGTCTTAGGCAAATCGAGCACAACCGGACGAAAAAAGTCTGTGATGGCTTAGAAAAGAAGCAAGTGAGACTGCCTAGAGAAGAGGGGAACTTGATTGCGTCACCTCAGGGGTTTCTTATCCTAAACAAGAAATCCCATCCTCGAGCCCTAGAAAAGAAAGACGGGCGGCTAGGGTTTCGGATTACTCTCCCTAAGCTGTTGGCTGCCCTGATTTAAATACATTCAAGGGGGCTCCACCTTTCGCAAGGTTGCTTCATTATCCTGGTCAGTCTTGGACTTTCGCAGGTGCGAAGAGGCAGTTTACCAACACTTGCCCACATCAAAAATCTGCCCCCTGACAACACCCTCATGATCCCTTCCTGTCTCAAGGGTTCAAAGGGATGCACTCTTCCAGACCCTTAGATGCCATATCACCTCGAGGCATCTTGTCACGCACATCTCACCCAACGTTGCCCGAACGGGAATTCGCGCTGTACTTGGTCGATCGATCGGGCTCAACCGGCACCAACCGCCCTTTGAGTGATACGCACGATCCTTGTATACATCCTTCAATTTTTTCAGCCACCCCTATGATCCCTTCGCGTACAACACGAAGCTTCTGGTTTTGTGAAAGCTCTTAGACAGATGCAGCATAAAGTGCTCCGTTTGGCACGAGCTATCACTCATCAGGGTCTCGTTCCTGGCATGGATGGGTTGTCATCCCATCCTGTACTATTATCCCTCTAGCCGTGTGCATGATCCTGGCCACGTAGGGACATACATGCATGTTTTCAAGTATAGGTAGAGAAGGGTAGCATTGAATCATTTGAAGGCTCGGAAAACTTAGAATTCGCAAGCGTGATGCCTTCGCAATAGCTCTTTATTGAGGTTTCCATGAGGGCCGGCATACTTTGTCTTTTGCGTCGCGCGTGTGAAAATCAACAACTGGGAATAATGTGGGCTCTTAAAGGGGTTATATACCCTAAACCCCTAAACCCAATCAGGATTATATAGGACCTCTGGATACTTGCTTAACTTTGGCTGGTCCTTGTGTAGTACCAACGGCCAAGAAGAGGTTTCAAAGAGATTCTGGCTGCAGTCAAGGGCCATGCTACTGTGGATAAACAAATTCTTTCATCACGTTAGGCTATTAAAGTACCATCGGGGGGCAGAGCAATCACTGGCGCTCATGCTCAGAGTGCTGGGTAGATAACAGGGCGCCAGCACTACCCAATACCAACCCTGAAAACTAAACCTTAAACGCTGAACAACCCCTAAAGCCGCAGACACTGACCTGAATTCCCTAACTCATTATCTTTCAGGCCGTCAGTGTCCCATGTGCTGCAACATGCACAGCTCGAAGTGTTGCAGCCTCCATTGCTGGTAGCTTGGAAGGATCGCTTTGATGGCCTGGCTCCTCCACTGACTCTCCTGTGAGCCGGCAGTGTTGGCTCAGGGTTTAGGGTGCAGGGTTCAGGTCTGAAGTACAGGGTTTAGGGTTCAGAGTATAGGGCGTAGGGACTTGCAGAGCAAAGGCGGGTCTTTCACAAATATGAAGTGCAGCATAAGCAGTGTGTGCATCGCACAGGGCAGAGGATCAGTCGAGACCGCTTATAGGCTCGAGGACACGAGGCTTTAGACGGTGCTTTTCATGCTTACCCCCCGTATGGCATGAGCCCTTGCAGTTGTTCCTGTGCCTACTCCTTTTTTGCTCCAAGGTGTTTCTTTTCCTGGAGAGCTCTGGGAGAGCATTGGGCCACATCACCTGTGACTGGCAGTGCCAGCCATTCACAGCAACTCAAGCCTTCTGGGTGGTTGGGAAGGAGTCAGCAAAGCAGGTAGAGAATTACATGTCCCAACCATGTAACTTAAACTTGCTTCGAACAGGCCACGCAAGGGACAGTGGTCACATAGGCGCAGTAAGAGGGGAGATACCATGTCCCTGGGCTTCTTAAGCCAGGCCTAGTGAACTAGTTTGATGGCGTGATGGAAGTGGGTAAGCTTCACACAAGTTCAGTTTTCCTGAGGTCTGTGCACAGAGCCTGCACTTCGCTCCGGGAAGGCGTTTCAGTACTCATGGTTCGAAAGGGAGTGGTGGAATGCATCCCTGTTAGCCCGATGTATATTGCATTCAAGTAATTCCCTGAATGCATCGTGCAAATCAGCAGTGAGGGAAATTCATTAGAAGCTCCCTGTAGGGACACTCATCAGTTCCAGAGGGACCGAGACTTGCAAATATGCCGAGAAACGTCTGAGAGTCGTGGATTGCTTTGAGTGGCCTGTCTGGCTAGCTTGAAGCCACAACAATCAGCGCTTTGAGTCCCTTCCCTGACAGAGTTGATGGTAGCTACTTGCACATGGGCCTCGCGGCTGTCGGAAGATTTGAAGATGGTGGGCTTGCTGTTAAGGAACTTAAGTTAAGTTACCATAACATAGGTATAGAGTCAATAGTTGGGTTTCCTTGTTCTAGTAAAGCTGAAACCCTAAACTTAATTCACGTTCCCTAACAGCAACCATGGAAAGGTGGCTGGTGTCCGGTGACTATCCTTCAGAACACAGAGGAGTTCTTCCCAGAATCCCGATGTAGTCCCCATGCGCCCCTCTCATCTCCGGTCGTCTCCGATTTTGCGAAACCCCTACAGAGATCTCATGAGTTGAAGCTGAAAACAAACCCTAAACCCTGGGTCTTGATCAGGGTTACTTGGATTATGGAGCTCGTCACTTGCTCCGGAATCCTGAGCGATAGAGATGGCCCCCTGATCTGATGAGCCCGGGGCTTCCGTCAAGCGCCTTCGCTTTCCGAGACGGAAAAGGTTGGTCTTCAAGCAGGATGTCCTTTTGTTGCTGCAGTGAGAAGTTTCCCGCAGTTCAGGCCTGAATAATGAAAGGCTGGTGCACACAGCCTCAGCTTTCAAGTTGGCACGTGGCACTCAGCAGTTTACCATGAAGTATCGAGACTATGCTCGTCCCTCTTGTTTGGTGAGTGCTTCCGACAGTCGAATTATGTCACTCTTGCCTCCACTTGAAGACTCAGAGAGCATTTGGCAAAGTGGTGTTGGCGAGTCTCACTTGGCACAAGTGGCATACAGCAAATGTGAAGGCAGTCCCTACTGAGCTCCTTAACCAACATCAAAGCCACAAACTGGCGCAAGTCTTCGTGGAGGATGTGCCGGTATCTCAGTGGTAGTAGCTTTTCCTGAGCTCAGGCATCAAACGCGGAAGGCCCGTTCAAGCGTGTAAGAATCGAGACTATGCTAGTCCCCCTCATTCGGCGGGTGCTTATGACAGCCAACTATTAGTGGTGACACCTGTGATCTTCGTGAGGACTGCGAGGTTATGCTGCAGAGTTGTCTTGATGAGAACTTTGTTAGCGCAGGTGACAGACAGCAAGTGTCAAGAAGGCGGCTTGAGATTCGTATCTAAGCCAGCATAAAAGTTGCCAACTGATACGATCCGGCCTCCCTAAACCTGAATCCTTGCTTCTCATGGCTTTGGAGTAGCACCCCATCACCTGACGTAACTTGCGTGGTGCTTGCGCAACATGGCATTGCTTGTGATCTGCCGCTGCTGCAGTCTGCTGGTGGGATCCTGACAGGGAATTTGGTATGCTCACAATTAGGCATGTGCCAGTTGCGGAACATGTGTAGCGACCATTCATGTGCAATGTGAGTACTTCCATTGTGAGCTGCTATGTAGGCTGCGAGCGTGCATGCAACCTCAAAAAGGCCCATCAATGACCTGCTCTGGCAGTCATGTCTGACTTCCGGGGTTTGTGTTCGAGTGTTTTCAAGGGCTGGCACGTGTGACGTCGCACTGCTCACGGAAGTGGGTGCCTCCTGTAGCGTACAGCGAGCTGTCCTGGGTTGCAGGAGCAACTCTCTTTTCGCCATCACAGTTGTTGCATTTGTCCCTTGCCAAAACACTGTGCTACACAGTTGGAGCACCTGCGGCACTCAAAATGCGATTTGTTACAGATGTCTGCTACACCCTGACTGAAGGGTTTGACTATGCCTTGACCCAAAGATCCCTGATAAGCGTGTACCGCACTTCATGTCCCCTCGGCACACACATGTTTCCTGCACTCATTTATTGGTGTAAAGCTAGGTGTGCACCTTCTGTGCTGCAGGAGGGTGTGGACGGCTGCCTTGCTTTTCACTCAGACAGGCTCAGAGAGCATCCATTCATGGACATCGTCAAGGCTCAACGTAGAGCATGTGAAAATTCAAGCGCGTTGTTTGGATTCAAGGTTTTATGCCGGCTTAAATTTCTCCATCTTTTGGTCTCCAAATTTTGGATCCCTAAAAGGGAATCATGAGGCCCATGAGGCCTGATGACAGGTTGCCTTTCTTTGTTGTCGTTTGCCTGTGCATCTGGATCTGCAGTTCAAGAGAGGGAGCAATCTCCCTCAAGCCAAAACCCGAAATCCTAAATCCTAGATCCAAGATGACGTTGACTCCCATGCCGAAGCTTGTTTGGTCACATTTTTCAAAAGATGGTTCCCCCTTGTGTGCTTGCTCTACCCGCCTAGAGATGGTAGGATCCATAATACTTTGTGGGACCCTCAAAAAGGAACCTGGACCTTCCAACGCTAACAGGATCCTTCTTTCAGGCTAGCTTTTTGGGGGTTGGCCATTTCTAGGTATCCATTAGGGTAGGATCCTCTCATTTTGAATGGCTTGCACAGGGCCCCGGGAGTGTGCTGTTATATTTGCACGATGTGGCAATGCTGAGGGTCGACGGGCGGCATGAGTCCAATGACTTGGTGCTTTCCGCCACACCATGTAGTTTCCCAAAAAGGGGACACCACGCTACCGGTGCAGGTCCACAGCGGCGGTTTTTGTCTGTGAGGGCTCTTGACCCCTCAGGCCCATAAATGCAAGGCGCCGTCCTGCGGCACCCACGTATGAGCAGCCTCTAACAAAAACTCGCTTATCTCACAGCTTCCGATTTCGGGGACTAGCTGTCATCGAACTGCCGAGAGTAGAGGCATGGCAGCACAGGGAATCATGGGCTCACATGCACCGCTCGCCTAGGGCATGCCTAGCCGGCTTGTTGCAAGCGAGCTTTGATAAGGCCGGGTGGTATGTTTTGGTCACATCAGACATAGATTGGCGATCGCATCCCAACCGTCATGTTGCGTGTGAGTATGCGCAACAATATCGCGCACAACAACCGGCTGTGCTGATTGCCAGTCAGTGTGTGGAGCACCTCAGGGGAGGAAAGCAGTGTGGAAAGCTTTCTGATAAACGGCTTTGTGATCTTCTCAGTAGATACAGGACTGATACACTCTGGCATCATCTTCTACTTGGATGCAGTGTTCTATACATGCCTCATGTGGCGCAGGCTGCTCATGCATGCGTGTTTGAAGACCATCATTGCATAAGCTAGAAGCAGTAGCAAAGGTTTTTGCTTTGGACCGGGACTCGGCACTAAGGGACACATTCTCATGCTTCTTTGAATATTGGAAGTAAGCGGCCGTGGTAAGCAGCAGAAAACAAAGCGTTTGATTTGAAGGCAGATGCCGTCCGGGAATGAGGGGGCTTCCCTTGTAGTCCCTAGATATCCCTGTCTATGACAAGGACTGCTAGCCAGTAGAGCGCATGGGCCCCGACCTGCCGACACTGCCGGGACACTTTTGGCTGCTTCTGCTGAGCCTGCTGCTCTTGCCTGGAGCTTTATCGGCAGCTTTCTCTCCCTCGAGGATTGCGACGAGGATTGCCACAAGAGGCATGTCAAAGGGAATATGTGGGGATTGTCCTAAATTACTGTCAATACGGGGTCCTATATTTAGGTTCCTATTATAATACGATGCCCTATATAGATTTCCCCCATTTTGGGAACAGTAATTTAGGGAAAATTCCATGTAGACCTTTGGTATGTGTGCGTCCGTCTGCTCTGCCTGCACAGCGGCAATGCAGCTTGCATGCTGTCGCGGCTCAATTTGGTGCTGGAGCCGTCACAGACCCCAGGTCCAATGATCAATCTTGGGCTTCTGCAAGCATTTCAGTGCTGTGCCATTTTACGCACAGCTTGGGGGCAGGCAGGTTGTTTACACAGCAAGACTACGCATTCTGTTTGCTATAGGCTTCCTACATTACTACGGGAAGCGTTGATTTTGTCTAGTTTGCATGTCGCACATGTTTGCCCAGTGGGCAGGAAAATGGCGCATCCATCAACAGAGAAGTGCTCCGCCGCTTCGGGCTTTGCATTTGATATGCAAGCATCTCTAATCCCTCCTCCAAAGCCAAACACCCTGAATGCCTGGAATAGAAGTATTGTGTCCAACATCCACAAGAATGACAAGGATGGATGTTCTTAAGACCTTATTGTTTTTTCGGACCAGCTTCGTATCCTCTTTTCTCGCCTGGAGAGTACCGTAGTTAGCTGAGATAAAAGCCATCATTTGATAGCTTTGCTCTTCTGTGCGGTGCTCTCGGGAATACGTTGAAGATTCGCACGAAAGCTTTCTCAGCCAGCAGGAGCTCGCGAACTTAGGTTGTGGGTCTTGGGCAGTGAGAATGCCTATACGCACATCGATCTGAACAAAGCTATTCAACGTGTTCCCTACACATGAAAGTATACCGAAGTGGGAATATAGTATTTACGTAATATTAGGGGGGTGGGGGTATTAATATCAGGGGGAAGGCATTAGCGAAGACTTTGGCAGAGGCCTTGGAAGTAAGAACAACCTCCGCTGTCGCAGATTCGATGCCGCATGATCTGGAGTGCTAGAACCCTAGGGTGGCTCCTGGCCATTCGGGCCGCTGGCTCATTGGATTCTGTGGGCTGAGGTAGATTCTCTATTGGACGTTCGTTCCTAAGAGCTCCACTCCATAGAGTGAGACAACCACTCCTACCTGCATCTCTGGCATCTTAGGCAAGCGCAACACCATACATGTGCCCTTGTGAAGTCTGAGTTTCAGCTGGCCGCTTATCACGTTTCTGCTAAATTCGAAAATGTTGTCCCCAACCTTTCCACGTTGGATGCCGAGGTTTCAAGCACCACATCCCAGCATGCACTCACTTGCTCTCTTCAAAGGTTCCACCTGTGCTTGCAGCTGCCTAGGCTTGCTTAAGCCTTGGGTCCTGAACTCCCCGTGTGTGATCCCTTTTCATATTCCCCGTGCCCCCGAAAAACCCTGTTCTCGGAAGCCACCATGCGCTCTTCTCAGAACTGGTGCCAGCAGCGCTCGGTCAGATTGTTGTCGCCACCTTTTAAAGTTTAAGATCCCAGTTCGGATAGTTGCCAGGAGGCGGAAAGTGTACCCTAAACCCATGATTTTCGGGGTGGCTCGAGGCAGTTTAGGGCTCCTAGCTGTGGGCTGGCTTGCGCAGCCACAGACTATGACTCTCCGACACAGACAAAGTTGCCACAGCGCATTTCCCAGCTTGTCATGACACTCCCAGCAGGGCTCTAGCACAGAGCAAAGCAGCTGTTCTGAAAGCCTGCGGGAAGGGTGGGACCACATCCGGCAGGATAGTTGTAGGGTTTTGGTGTAGGGGTTAGGTTTCAGGTTTCAGCCTTTAGGTTTATGGACTTAGGGCTCCCAAAGAAGGAGCCCCTGGAATCCCAAAAGCCAGTGGCCGTCGTATCCCGGCTTCAGTAAGAACCGGCTGTTGCCACCCAATGAGAAGGACGGTGATGTAGGGTCAAGTACAGCTTGCGTGTTGTTGAACAGCGCAAGGAGCAAGCCTTTAGATTGAAGAACCTCAGGCAGGCTTCACTTACAGCAAAGCAGATGTGCAGAGGTAGATGGCCTCGAGTGCTGACGTTTACTGAGAGGACACATGCAGTTGACCTCACCGATATGGGTTCCGTGTCCTCATGTAGGTGTCGAGCTTTGTTTCATACTCCTCATACGACACTTGATGCACACCTCAGCAGAGCCCTTAAACTGCTAAATCCAGACAGACGGCAAGGACCACCTTTCTGCATGCATCCCAGCCTGATCCACAACCGATGTTGTAGTCTTCAGGTTTCTAGTTAGCATAAAGATCCTCATTTCACTTCAAGAGAAGTCTTTGCTGGCCACTATAGCGCTCCGGTTCCGAAGGATCCGCAACTCCGACCACTTTCCCGAGCAGGAAGATGGTGAAAAAGGCATACGATGAATTCTTCGCGTTTTGCATTCCGCGTGCGTAGGGTAGGGCTCGCCATTCGAGTGCTATCAAAAGCAAAGGGTTCAAAGCCAAAAGTTCATCTTGTGAGTAATGGGGCTCTTGCAGGACACCCGCATAGTCCATGGACATCCAGCCTGTGCACAACTTCCACAACCCAAAGGCTGTTCCGCTGCAGTCCTTTCTTTTAAACATGGACTGCTGTAGGACCGAAGAGGGTGCTGGTTGTCTCGGGTGCCTCTAAATCCCAAAGCGGCCAGGTGCCCTTGGCTGTGCAAGGGCTGCTTTTCTCGTCCCTAAACCCTAAACCCGGAAGCCTAAACCCTCAACCCCAAGACCCCTAAACCCTAAACCCCATGTGGCTGTGGTGACCGTTCATAGCCGGAGTGCTGTGAAAGGTCATGGTTTGCCTCACTGAGGTCAAGGCTCTCAAGCCCTTGAACCCTACACCCTAACTTAAAAGTTAGACCCCAAACCTTAAACCTTACGCCCTGGACTTTGCACCCTAAACCCGGAACCCTGTCTGATGGGAGTTCCTGGAATGTGCGAAGTCGCGGGACCCTTCTTGTGAGGGCGCCTGCAATTCTGAAGCTTGGTGTCATCCCGAACAAATCCTAGTTAGGCATTGCTTGGACTGTGTTCTGGGCAGGGGGGGTGTGGTTTAGGGCTGCAGAATGAAAAAGATGCCTGATCTTGGGAAAGGCACTCACGCCTGACAGCATGTTGTAAAAACCCCTCAGCCGTTGCCACCGGACCAGCCCAGGCATTGCATGAACTGAAAACGGCAAAATTGAGCAGTTGAAAGTTCATTCTTTGAGAGCCGGGTCCTCTACGAGCTGCAGTTAATAAGAGTTTGCATGCATGGAAGAGCAGAGGTGTCTAGGACTTCAGGTCTACAGATCCGCTTCTGTGTAGCTACCACCAGAGGAGGCCCCTCTTTTATGATGAAAACATCTTGCAGAAGCTTTAAACCCCAAAACCCCTAAACCCTACAGTACACTAAGGCCCTGAATCCCTAAACCCTCAGTCCAAGTGCTTCTACCGAGGCATTGCTTCTCGGGGAGAGGATGATCAACTCCAGCACCACGCAGTACCTCTCTTCAGCCACATTCAGCCACCACAGTCCCCTGTTTCGCCATCCCAACAAAAATCATTGCTGCCATGATCCTTGTAATTGTCCCTATAAAACCAATTAACGACCCTGTATAGCCATTCCTACAGGTATCATGATGATCGCGATAAGTATCCCTGTAAGCCCTACAGCAGCCGTGTAATCCTTGCAAAGTCTCGCGCTATTCCATTTCACAGAAAGCGCACTGCCCTCTCCCTAAACCCTAAACCCAACTAACCCCAAAGCCTTCGGGCACTCCAATCTCGCTTTCAGAGCCTCCTATGTTGGACTTAGCTAGGACAGGGGTTTAAGGTTTCAGGGCTTACGAGTGCCTGGGGTTCGGGATCCTAGGGTTTAGGGTTCAGGGTTGTACTTGGTGGATAGCAGGGAATGAAGGAATGGATCCCTGTGCTAGGTTCTCTATCAACCTAAAGAAGAGGGCTGTTACAAATCTTAAGTCTGACCTTCCCTTGACCAGTGTTTCATCTTCCTTTGGCCTTGGGAAGCTTAAGCCCGACTCTAAACCCTACTTGTCAGCTTCAAAAGCAGCCCAACGGCAAAGCAACAATTTGTGGAGTTTATCTTCACCCAAACTAACATGGAACTCCCAAACGGGGGCCTGCATATTGCATTTGAAGAGGGCCTACATGGAGCTCAGTGTTAGTCGGGGGGAAGGTCGTCTTTAAAGACAGACAGGCATACTTCAAGGGCAGAAGTGCCACAGCTGCTGCTACAGGGCTGATCGACCTCTCGATAGTCATGTGCTGAACGAGGGAGAGGAAAAAGTTTCACCTTGTGCATTCAAGCAGGGAGATGCGGCAACACGCCGGGAATATATCATCAACAATAACGATATTGTGAGTAATGGGGATAAAAAGGAGAATGATAATGGCAATAATATGAATTCTAGTCAGATTTTAGATAAGGAAAAAGCTAGCACTGCTCACCCTACTATTTCCGCACACTTCGGTACATGACTGTAGACGCGATTGCGCAAACCAATCCGCGGTTTTCCGTTGGTCAAGGGGTCAGTTCTTGGAAGTCCCCAAACACATGATTATGGCATTTTAGGGCATACAGAGGAACCCTATTCAAACGGAAATGCCAGCCTTTGTATTATTTGTTTCAATTCGAGCACCTGTTGCTTTTCGCACTCCAAATACTATAATCCTTATTGTAGGAACTCCTAAAAAGGGCACCCCGAAGCCCGTAGCACTGGAAGTGCAATGGCAACTGGCAGAGGGCAAAGAACAACAATCGCGTTTTCGTGGAAGAAACTGCCACCGAGGAGTTTTTTTGTTTATGTCTGGATGCCCAGAGTTGTGGATGCCTTGTCTGATACCATCACGTTTATGGAACTTGCGTGCGTCGTGTACAAGGCCACCAAATAAAGTGAAGCGGACGGAAAGCTCACGCCTCAATTTTTTCATAGAAGTCTAAAGCTGTGAATGGGCCCGAACGTCGCCATTCTCTACTTGGTACATGGAAAGGCTTACTACTTGTAGCGCTTGTTCGGCAATAAGGGAATATAATCCCTAAATAAGTCCTATATCCTATATACCATACTCGCTTATTCCCTATTAGCCCTGACCCTGAACCTTAGGCCTGTCTATCTAGCAAAAAAAGTACATATATAGATATATACTGATATAATATACAGTACATACTTATTTCTATCTCCTTATTCCCTAGTAACCGTCAGTCAGAGGGTCCCGTGATTTGATTTTTCTGCAGCTGCTAAATCACATGCAGAGCAGACAACAAGCTTACAAGCTTGTCCTCTTTTACACCACTGCCACGCCCTAAACCCGTGAACCTCTAACCCTAAACCCTTAGCCCTGAACCCTTAACCCTTGACCCTTAACCTTATAAACCCTTAACCCTAAACCTAACAGTATAAGTCAAGCTAGATAATATTTGCCATGCTCTGCCGCCTCAACATCCTGGCTCAGAGCTCGTGAACATCAATCATAGTTATAATGATGATGAAAAATTAGTAGTATATGATTACTATATGGCTAGTACTGATAGTGGCTTTACTCGTACTAGTGTTAGTTGTAGTAGCAATACGAGTGATAGTAATCATGATTGTAGCAGTAATCATACGAGTAGGACTCAGGTCAAGCGTGTGAGTGAGAGTAATACTAACATGAGGGATAGTGATGGTGTTGGTTAGGTGGATGATATCATTATGGATCTTGCTATTGATAGGAGCATCGCTGTCCTAGCTGCTGGTCGTGGGATAACATGTTCTGCCAGGCTCTCAGAAGAAGGGGAAGCAGGGTCAGTCCCGGGCCAGCACCACGGTGGATGGAGCACGTCATAGAAGGGTTTATGGGGATATAGTGGAGAATCAAATGGGAAACCGGACAATGAAATGTAAACTGGGCTATATCGTGGTTTATCAGGATGTAATTGCCACTGTTATGGATGGAGGAACACCCTCAAGCCCTATAGTCCCAGGTAAGTAGATAGAATATGGGTTGGGGCATATTATTAATAAGATCCCCATGAACCCCATGTTCTACCTACTTTCGGGGGACTATAAACTTCTAGCCTTGAACCCAAACCCTCAACCCCTAAACTCATGACTTCGAACCCTAAGCCCTTAAACACTCCAAACCCTAAACCCCAACTCCAACTCCTAAGCGCCGAGGATGACTCCCAATCGGTCGTTGTATCGGGGATGCGCCTTGGATGTGTGGAATCAATTAGCGGCCTTGATATTCTGGTCCAATGGATTTGGGGGGTGAAGGCTGCAGTCTAAGGTTTGGAGGGTCTAGGGTTTAAGGGTTTAAAGGGGTTTAGGGTTTAAGGGTTTAAGGGTTTAAGGGCTAGGGTTTAGGGGTTTAGGGATTTTGGTTTGGAGGGTCTACGGTTTAAGGTTTGGGGAATCGGGGTTTCACATACCCCAAACCTAGCCTCCTCCAAACTAGCATTTAACGGCTGCAATGCAGTTCTATGGCATACTTGGGGAGGCTACAAACGAAGCCTTCCAGATTTCAAGCACACTCGATACAGTTTAGGGGTTTAGGGTTTAGGATTCGGGGTTAAAGGGTCAAAGTTTGGCTCTAGGATTTTGGGGTTCAGGGTTGAGGGTACCATTGGAATACTGGAAGTAATGTTGGCCCTAGAAAATACCCTTTACGATCTGAAACTTATAGAATCCGAGAAGCCTCTCAGGACAAGCTATTGTGCTATGGCGGCTATGGCCTCCTGGGCATTCAAGAACAGGACAGGTCCTAAACCCTCAGCTCCAACCCCAAAACTCCAGACTCTAAACTCCAAACCCTGAACTCTAAGCCCCAAACCATGGCCTGACTTTTGCACCAGCGAATACTCGCAGGGTTGGGGCCGTGCTCGAAGAGCAGCTTGCTTGGAATGTCAATTGGAGAAAAGGTCCGATAAAAAACCCAAACCATGAACCCTCAACTTAGGGTTTAGGGTTTAGGGTCTAGGGTTTAGGGTTTAGGCCCTAAACCCTAAACCCTAAACCCTAAACCCTGTACATCGGAAATGCTTGCTCTGCTATGGGGGCCTACAAACCCTAAACCCAAAACCCTAAATAGTAGTTTCCATTTTCTTTTCCATTATCCCGATATAACCCCACTGTAATCCCTAATATATCCCCTATATAACCCCTAACATTATGGTACTGGGCCTACAAACCCTAAACCCCACCCTCAGGCTCTGCGGCGATTCCTTGAAAGACGTGCGCTGAACGATTTCTCGCAGGCGGGAAGTCAACAATGGAATTGGCACAAAGCGGTAGGGGTTTAGGGTTTAGGGCTTAGGGGTTTAGGATGTAGGATTTAGGACTTAGGGCTTAGGATTTAGGGCTTAGGGCCTACAATCCAAAGATGTGGATTCGAGGCGCTGGGCTTCAGGTGGTCTAAGTTTGAGGATGTCACCCTGTGAGTTCGGGGGTTGTTAGGGTTATATGAGATATAGTCTAGACTGGTTAAAGGAGGGTTATAGAGGGGACTATATAGGGGAGTGTTATAGGGGTTATTAAGGGGGATACTAGGAGTGTAGACTATAGCTCATATTGGGGTTGTATTGGGATAATGGAAAAGAAAATGGAATCTACTATTTAGGCTTTTGGGTTTAGGGTTATAGTCTCCCTTGAGTAGATAGAATATGGGGTATACGGGGATCTTCTTCTAATATACCCAAAGCCATATTCTATCTACTTCAAGGGGACTATAGGGCTTGTTTTAGAGATTTGCATGCGGAGTGCTAAGTCATTGGCAGCCAACAGTAACATGGAACTCAATTTTTCCCCCTTTCCAAAGGACAACAGTCACAGCACCCTAAATCCTAAGCCCTAAACCCTATTGAGGCTTTCTTCCTTGAAGCACCTAAGATCCTCAAAATCCAAAATCTTGGAAAGGGTACAGGGTATATTGGGTGGTACAACATGTCCTCCACAGGTTTAGGGCTTAGAGTCTGGACAAAAGGCTCCTTGTGTATGCATGTTGGAACTTGTTGGAAGTTCAGAGCTCACTGTGCTTTCAGTCTGGGCTATTGGACCCTATAAGTCTTGATCAGGATTCTGATCAGGGGTAGATTAAGGGGCCTTGAAGGTCTAATAGCCCATCGTGATTTTTAGTTCTGGACTTGGAACGAGGTCTGAGAGCCAACTCCCGGCGGGACTGTGGCGCGCATTCACCCGACCGGCAGGCGAACCTTCTTTGCTTCAGCATCTTCAGCACGAAGCTTGGTCTCAGGAGATGCCTCAGACCAACGGTTCCATTTTGAGCAACCTGCCCTGTCAGAGGACCCAATCTTTCGGGGCTTCTAGTTTCGCAGCGACCAAGAATCTGGTCACCAGGACGAAGTCATGCCGGCAAACCCTTAAACCATAAAAGGATTAACTCCTCAATGCCTGCGCGGTTGGACTTACACCACTGCCTTTGCCAAGATGACTATGCAGTCAAACCAAGGGCTGAAACATAAGATCCGTCCGGCAACTGCCAGCAGTCGAGGGGTTGGGATATGGGTTTCAGGGTGTTCTCTGCATCTTCGAATACTAGTGACAAATTTTTTGCAGCATCGGTGCTATGACATAGGGAGTTACACTATGGCAAAAGGCCAAGATGTTGAACTTAGGTTGGCGGCAATGCTGGAAAGTTGTCTTTCAGCATGATTTGTTTTGCGGCGGATCTCCTTTCGGTGGGCGTCTGAACATGGCCAGACAACACTCTGGAGGTTGCTTTCTGAAGCGCCTGACAGCATGAAGCGGCCCCACAGTCCCCCTATCCGACAGCAGCAGCTCAACAAAAAGCCTTCTAAGAATTATAAATATCATAATTTCAAGCTTGGGATGATTCCTGTAGTTTTAAGGAAAGGCCGCCTTTTCACTCCTGGCTATTGATGCCCAAGAGCGGGGATAGATAGCTTTCGGGAGCTACATTTCGGGATCATCCATTTTGACGGCGGCTATCAGCGGGCATTTAAGAAATTGCCGGGCATCGCTTCTGAGGTGGCGACTTTCATGCGGCTCACGGCATTAAGTGGCCGTGCAATCCCCCAATCCAAGACTAGAAGAGCAATGTCAGCAACTTGACATCCAACCCTTTTGAGAAGCATAAGTATCATGCCCGTAATCTTGGGAGCATTCCTGCAGTCTCCAGCGATCACAGTGCGACTTACCGAAGGATAAGCGCAGCACCCCGTTGCAAGCTGGTGCGCTGCCCAGTCGATCAGCCATCATACCTCAAGGTCCGTGAGCAGCGGTATCCCACAGCCATTCGTTCATGACCGCCTTCGGGTAGATCTTTTGTTCATAGCGAGCAAGCACCAACTCTTGCATTGCATCTCCGCTTGCTAATCGCAGCCCTACCGTGTAAAGCACAGCGATGGCGACCCTGCATGGCAGCCCTTCAAATCAACTGTGCGAGCCACTCAAGAAGCCGCTACGCCCAGCCGCACTTTCGTGCAGCAATCCTTCAAGAGGCCGCACCGCACACCAGGCCTGGGTGGCCATACAAACCGGTCAGAAGATAGTGCAAGCTCAGGGAGCACCTAAGTCGGACGCATTAAACACCAAGCCAGCAACATAAAGAGTGATTGGTCCTAAATGAAGTGGCGCTGCCACGGCGCATGCTACTCCGTCAGTTGAAGCACCACGGCTACTCTGAGCCCATGTCTCAGTTGGCTGAAACTGCACATCAGCTCCTTGGCTGCTGGTCCCTTGCAACAGTGGTCCCTTTTGGGGTACCCTAAATATTAGGTGCCGTGCAATAATAGGGACCCCAAAAAGGGGCCATAATTTTGACAACCAACCATATCGTGTTTTACTAAAATTCCAGCACGTCTGTTGTCATTTGGCACATGATTCGTCATGCGTGCACTGCCATCAGTCTTGCGTGGCTAGCCAAAAACTCCTGAGAGCCGAGGTATCTTGCTGCCACAGGCGGCGAGGAATGTGATTAGCTCTGCGTAGCTGTGAGTAGTAGTCAGAAAAGGGTAAACAAGAATGTTTGATCCTTCTGGCTCTTGATGTTGAGAAGTCCTACCTGCCAATGAAGAAGTGGTCACTCCTCGCGTGAGTGTTAGGTTAGTTTTCATGGGGGCTTCGTGCAAGCATTGAGACTGGTAGTTGGCATCACCTAGCATGTTTTGGTGCACAAAGGCACCAGGGTGTCACGGCAAGAGTGCAGCCGCATGCTGTGATGCTGCGCCCCTCGGGGGTTGCAGGTACTGCGTTCGGGGAAACCCGGCAACAATGACATGTCAAGAGGAATTTGATGAATGCAGGTATGAAGCATATCTGACAAACAAAAATATTGTGAACATGTTTATTTCCTGCACTGCCAATGAACACATTGTTGGCACTAAACCGCGCTAATTTGCATTAATAGCCCCTTGCCATGCTGACCGCAAGCCCCCATGAGAGAGAACTTAAAGTTAGCATCACTCCTGGTTATAGTCCCCCTTAAGTAGATAGAATATGGGGTACATGGGGATCTTATCATGATATACCATAATATACCCAAAGCCATACTTTATCTATCTAAGGGGAACTAGCCTGACAGCATGAAAGGCCCTTGCTGCAACTCTGAAGATTGGGTGATAGGCAAGCTTTTCATGCAGCTTGAGGCCATCCCAGGCTCAAGGTAAGTGGGGCGTGTGCCTTTGAGCACTGTCTTCTCACAAGGAGTGTGCACTTGAAGATCCCACACACTCCAAAGTCATAATGTTCACAGGCTTTGATAGATACTGTTGCACACGCCGCCGTGAGACCTCTGAAATGAAGAGGAGATTGCGGTGCTTGGGATGCTGTTCCCCTTTCCGGATTTTACGTGACCAATGGGATGTATCTTGTAGTGTGCACGTCCTGACTTGCTTGACTTGACATGTGCTCTGCGGAGCAGCCAGTTTTGTCCAGGCCCGACAAGCCCGAATTTTGTCGACCCGTGGCCAGCAAGGTTCACATTTTCTGCCTCCGCTCCTTTTGAGCTTAGAGGGCTGCGCGACAGATGGATGAGGCAGGGGAAACCGTTGCAGGGCGTGGGTGCACCAACGTCAGCCCGCAATGGCCCATCACTTCTACGCGTACGAGTTTTGGATGTGGACGTTATTCGGTGGAAGTTTAGCTAAACAAGCCATTCACTACTCCAAAGCACCTGTGCAACATGCCACGCAGACGTAGTTCCAGGCGCCGCCAAATGGTGAATGTGGCGAGTAGAGCATCGGTTTAGATTCGTGAAAAGACTCAGTGAGCCCTTCTAGATGAGGAGGTATGCAGGTTGTCCTGTTGAAGGTTGTGGGAGGTTGGTATCTGACTGCGCAGCAGTTTCAAGACAGTGCTTCCTCGTCTCAGGCTTGTTTCCTGCTCGTAACTGGACATCAGCCGCGTGTCGTGACCTGCCCCCCCAGATAAGAATAACCCCTATAATACTCTCTTACTTAGTCCCCCATATATCCCCTTTGCCGGAGTTTAGACTATAGCAAACGGCCTGCGTCAGCCCCAAGAACTGTTTGCACCATGCCGTTTGCCGTTGTCTTCATTTCTGTCCTCAGCCTTGTAGATGTTCAGAGTAGCATATGCAGGTTGCGCGTATACATTGTATTGTGACCTGTTTGCAACGACCCCAGACTCCAATCTGAAACGAGATCTTCGATCTTGCTGTCGTCTCCTCTCGCACCTGGTTATGCCTGGCCGATGCAAGCAAAATCGATTTGAACCACAAAAAGTTCGGACGTGTGTTGTGGTCCACCCTCCTCCTCCTTGCTGTGGGCGCCCTCTGCGTGCTCGTGGGTGATTTGACAAGATTGCTCCAGGCTGACGCAGGTGCCGCAGATCGGGATTTAGCCATTCCTCCAACCAGCCCATGAAATTAGTTGCTCCAGCGCAGGCCGAGTGGCCAGTAGCAGCTGCCACAATACACCCTGCACCCTGTTCCAAAAGGTGGTTTGTATTGCCCCTCCTCAGGGGAGGATTGAAGTTGTCACTGGTGGCAGAAGCGTGGCTACGTACTCCCTGGGCTGGTGCTCACTCGCCCTTATCAGTTTTGGGCAACAGCAACCTCTCTGGTCTTGCGTTCTGGTCATTGCTGTCTGGGTTGGGAGCTGTCTGAGTCCAGGATTGCCTTGCAGTTCGTCTAGCTTCAGGTGCAGGGTCCGTTTCCTGCATAGCTTGGCAGGCTTTCCCCTAGTCCAGCGGAAAGCTGGCTGTAGGCTTTGTTTCAGGGAGAGTGACCAGGCGCTTGAGAGGAACGGCTCCAGGCTGAAAGAAACGACTCGAGACAGGAGAAGAGGGACTGCAGCCCCAACAGAGCCAGGACCCCTTTCTGAGAGACTTTCAGCACGTTATCAGTGGGCAGAATTGCTTCAGGTCCTTCAAGGCAAGGTGTCTTCCATATCTTCCATGCTGGATTGGGCGAGTTTGCTGAGACGGACAGTGGCCCTCCGGAAAACGAGTTGGCTTAAATGGGTGATCGTAGGATCTTCACCCTTTGCTAGGTGCCGTTGCGTGCTTGCTTGAAGCAGGCTCTTGGATGTACAGCCTTGGCGGTGATCTCCAGTGCCAGTCACAGGCAAAAATGCACTAAACCCTAAACCCCTAAATCCTTAACCCTCAAACCCTAAAGCCCTAAACCCTAAACCTTAAATCCTAACCCCTAAGGGTGTGAGATGGTGTGAGCAGGGTCCAAGCCGCTCGGCATGGAATTTGCAAGAGGCCTGCGGCCTAGATTCCAACTATCAGGTTCCATTTTTTGTCGGGAGTTGCATGGGGCTATATCGTCTCTGGGAAACTTGAGCCAGTGACGCGGCAGGTCCATCGTTCCCCTATGGTTCCCTCATGTTGCAGTGGTGGGGTTCATTGTCCGCAGTATTGCGTTGCGCTCGAACTTCCAATTTCATGCAGCAGACGGGGGCCGGAGACGAGCACTTGTGGAGCATGGGTGCCCGCAACATTCTGATTTGGGGAGGTGAAGCTTTGGAAGTTCCATTTTCTTGCGCCCACTACCCCTTCAGCATGTGGGATCGGTGCGGTGCTTGGCCCGCCGGGCATTTTTTGTGTGCAAAGTTACGCTCAGGCACTGCAGTACCCTGTGAGTTTTGATTGATGGGGCCTAGCGGGCACTGCTTGAGGTGACCCTTAATCCTAAATCCTAAAGCCTAAACTGCAAAAGGAGCCATGCCAGGAGAGGAAGATCCTGACCGTGGCCCTTAATATGGGTAGTTCACTGTTTTTTTTCCTAGGTACGGGCCCCTAGTTGGGTTTGTAGGTTTGTATAAGGTACACAGCAAGTATATAAGGACCCCAGGATTAAGGTCCCACACTGGGTGCCCATAGTTCCAACCACACATATGTCTGCTTCGTTGACCTGTTCCTTAAGCAGTGCACAGCCGTTTCTCAATCGAAATGGGGTTTTCAACAACTAGTCGTCCATTTTTGGCGGCTTGTGTAATAAAGATAGGGGTCGGTTGTGCATGGGTTAGCATGGAGGGGTCAAGCCGGGGATACATTTTCACCTAAACTCACCCCATGGTTTTTACCTGGACAAACTCTTGCCATGAATCGTGTTGATTGCAGATTGCCCATAAACATACAGTGGTCAGGGCCTTGAAATTCACCAGCATGTCGTCCTG
>CAJNIZ010001087.1:0-25950 GCA_905231905.1 Symbiodinium pilosum
TGGGCTTATTTTAGGGTTTAGGGCTTATAGGCCTGATGATAAATAATGGGCTCAACCCCAGACCCCCTCAACCCTAACCCTAAACCCTAAACCCTAAACCCTAAAACCCTGAAACCCTAAAACTCTAAAACCCTAAAACCCTAAAACCCTAAACCGCGCCACGCGTTTCAGGGGCATGGCCTTTGTCTGAACCAAGATCCCCCAATGTATGATGATAACCCCCTCCACCCCTAATGATACACGCGGTTTAGGGTTTAGGATTTAGAGTTTAGGGGGGCGATAGTCTAAACTCCATAAGGGGGCTATACTAGGTTTAGGGCTTAGGAAGAAGGGTTTAGGGTTCAGGCTCCTAAGCTTCTTAAAGAGGATTGTATAGGGGATTTTATAGGGGAGTACTAATTATACATTATGGCTCATAGTAGTTTTCCAAAATTGGGACCACATAATAGACTCCTAGAAACTCGAAACCGTAGTTCGGGGATTTCCAAGAAGGGATCCCAATTGTGGAAACCCTCATATTCCTAAATCTGGTACCTTTTTGCCTGGTAGAAAATATTCATGATAAGGCGGCATGGTGGGTGATTGTTTTGGAAGATCATTTGGAGTATTCTTGAGTAGCAAAAGTTGCACAGACCCACACGGCTAAGCCCTAAACCTTCAACTCATGTGCTGGACACCTACCCGGACATCTACACATCATTCTTTCCGTGACATTCTGGCTCGCGGCACCGAGTCTGAATTATCCTAAACCCTACTGGGAGGGTCAGGGTGACTTAGCAAGTAGGTTTATAACCCCTATAATCCATATAGTAACCCTAGATATCTCTACTTTTAACCTACTTATTAAGTCCCCCTGACCCTCCAAGTAAGCCCTATGAATTGCAAGGTATTTATGGTGAAAGGTGTCGGGCATAGGGTTTGTTTAAGATTCCATGAGCTTTAAGATGTTCGGTAGTTTCCATAAATAGCCGCACCCCAACGTAGACCCCCAAATACTGTCACAGCACCCGCTTATGATTATACAGTCTGTCGCCCTGGTGTACCAGGGCCCGGTACTCGTGCTGGAATCTGCCGTCTGATAGACAGTGCATTCAAATACGAAGACACCCGAAACGGCCCAGCAACAACCTATGCCTGTCATCTTTGCTCGTGACACCCCATGTGTGATCACCTCATATAAGCTATAGTCTCAACTGCTTGAAGGGAGTATGTAAAGGTTATATATATATATACATAGGGCTGCAATTATAGGACTTGTTCACGAGAATACTAGGAGTTTAGACTATAGTTTATATTCCTTTATAGTCCTCCTCAAGTAGATGGAATATGGCTTTGGGCGTATTTAATAAGATCCCCATATACCCCATATTCTATCTACTTAAGGCGGAATATATCCCCTCCAAACATTTCAACCTCATAGTGAGCCTCAGCGGTGGAAGATTTCTTCCGTGTATCCTACTTGGAGGGTCGGAGGGACTTAGTAAGTAGGTTACTAACTCCTATAACCAGGGTTTAGGGTTTGGGGTTTAGTAAGAAGGGTTAATAAGCCCTATAACCCACATAATAATCTTACTTATCCCTATTATTGACCTACTTATTAAGTCCCCCTGACCCTCCAAGTAGAAATACTCCAAGTATTCGTACCCAAATGGCGTGTCAGGCTCCCAGTCTGACCACTTCAGCCAGCGGTTTTGGGTTTAAGGGTTTAGGGTTTAGAGTTTACGGTTTAGGATTTAAAGGTTGGGGGCTTAAGGGTTTAGGGTTGAGAAGCAAACGGTTTAGGATTTAAGGGTTTAGGGTTTAAGGGTTTAAGGTTGAGAAATCTACGGTTTAGGGTTTAAAATTTTAGGGTTAAAGGGTTTAGGGTTTAGGGGCCCCAAGCCCAATTTGTTAGTCCGCTTAATCCCCCAACCCCCAAAGCGCGTATTCCTAACCTCCAAAACTACCCAAGCCTTTCTGCCTAAACACTACGGCATGAATTCCAAAGTCCTTGCAACTCTTCCTTAAATTAAGTTACCATATATATGTATAGAGTAAATTATAGGATTTTCCTAAATATAGTAACTCAGAGTAAATTTCTTAACAGCAACCCAGCTTCTTGCGAGTATAGGGAATGAACGAAGGTGAGGGCTATTCAACGTATTGAGTATTCGCCTCCCCCAACGATACCCTCCACCCAAATATGGTACCATTATACATTGTTGGGAGTATCTGGTGTCAGGGGGATGGGCGGGGGTTCTTCTTAGGGGGAGCGGATCAGCGTAATGATTCTAGGGATTCATTCCTTCATTCCCCTCAACTGCCTCACCTCAAATGGGTGGTGGCATAGATATAGAAAACAAAATAGTACCAGATTGGTTTGATTTTAGACTCTGAAGCTAATCTTACATGAATGAGATCCTGCTCCCTGAATGGCAGAAGCCTCAGTCAAAAAGCCACCGCCCCAAATCTTGAACCCCCAATCCCAAACTGAAACCCAAATTCCAGAAATCCCCTCAACCCCAAGCCCTGAATCCTAAACCCCCAAATCTGAAGCGTTGACAGTAGAAATATGTATCCCTAATGTAAAGGTCTGAAGCCGGACCCAGCTACCTTTTCTGCGCTGCCCACCTGACACAACTTGCGTAGAAAACATTGGATTATGTCGGCAGTTATATTGGTGGGATTTAGGGGTTGATGCTTTAAGGGTTTTGGGGGTTTAGGTGTTAGGGGTTCGGCTCTTAGGGACTTAGAGTGGGGATTTGGGTTCAGTGTGTAGGGATCAAGCAGGGATTTTGGGCCGATTTAGGTTTTCCGGATCCAGGGTAATTAAAACATAGGGACCCGGGTGTAAGGCGCAGGGTGCAATCCTAAACACTAAGCAACTAAGCCCTGAGCCCTAAACCCTACACTGCGTGGTACACTTATTTCGGGGCTTGGCTGGGGATTAGGGTAGGTTTAGGGTTTAGGTTAGCATAACGACTCTGTCGTGGTTGGCAGTGGAATAATTCAAGGGTTTAAGTCATGGCAGGCCCCGAAAAAGCACCATACTTTGCCCGCTGACTACAACACGGTCCCAGCTTTGGTGGTCGGGGTTGTCAAGGGCTTTTTTGTTGAAGGTGCTGTACTAGTTCTTGTGGAGTACGTAGTGCTCAATGATATGGAGTTCCCCAGAATTTTGGGATCCCGCGTAGGGAGGCTACATTCTTTGACATCAAGGGTTTCCAGCTTAGGATTTTTGAGTTTTTTTGGGTAATATGACGGGAAGCCCTAATCTGGACATGCCCATGTGAGTGCCCGAACTCTATAGATTTTTACGATTCAGCGCTTGGGGATAAGGTGTGGGCATCAGGTTCAGGCCTGAACCCTAAACAGCGTTGGTCGTTGCTCTAATGACCCGTTTAGGGTTAGCTTACTTGTTTTACTTACTATGTGTCCAACAGATTTCTTCAGCATTATGAGTGTTGAACTCAAATTCTTTGCTGTCTAAGTGCACTATGCTGGCTGGGCTCTGTACAGGCTCAACGGTGACAAGAAGTCTTAGCGTTTCTTCAGCTGAAACTATCACAAGAAGCTTATGAAATCGAAATTCTATCAGCACCAGATATCAAACCAGTAAATCTGAAATTGGACCCTAAACCCTAATTAAGCCCCAACCTTATAACTGTTGCCAGGATCAAGGCTTGCGTCCAGCGTGGTGCCACGAACCGAGAAATCACCGACATGCTCGCAGCACCATGAATACGGGGGCTAGGGTGTAGGGTTTAGATGTTGTTCGTTTAGAAGGCCCCCGTATAGCCTCCAGTATAATACTCAAAGTAAAGAGGCACCTAAAGATCTAGACTATTCGATGAAGGTTTCAGGTTTAGAGGTTTAGGGCAGGAGTCCCTGTTGTAAGGAACTCCAGCGCTACTCTTTATACAGCCCCTACTACAGTAATTACAGTGCTTCGGGGATAGGAAGTGGCAGGATTACCCTCATCGGATGAGGGTGACACCGGTAATTCTGCTTGGAAGTGGATTGGATAGCTGGATGCGCATGGGTCGATCTAAAGGGAGCTAGTGTCTGCAGCTAGTAACTAGTTAGTACATGTCCCGCATACCCTGGATCTCACAAGCATCCAGGAGCTTTGATATAATCTCTTAACTGGGTGTGCATTTCGGACATTCCTAATTTTTTGGGGTTTCTGGGCCTCAATGCTTCTGCAGCTTGCCGCTGCTATCTAGGTTCTCAGGCACACGGGTTCCCAGGTAAGGAACATACGTTGACATCTTCAGAAAGCGCGCCCGCCGTTTTTGTTCACTTGCAGTGTGCTTCCATGGAGTGAATGAATTGACTTGTTTATTTTGACCATGGTATTGTGGCCACATGGCTCACAGGCCCCGGGCTTCTAGCCCCCTGGGCCGAGACCTACGGGTGTGATTGCCTGCTTTGGAAAGCATGGTGGTGGTGACTGGCAAGACTACCGATGCCAAGGGTCAGGGCCATGTCGATGGGGCTCAGGTGCAGCATTGACAGGTGGCCAGGCCAGCAGAAGCTACACCTTCACAGAGGATGGCTATAGGAATCAAGATAGTTGCTGGTAAATGTTATGGCTTCCGATTTTTTAATGGGAATTTCTGGGAAACAGCCGGCGGAGAGCGCGTGCAGCCCAGGCGCAGTTGGAATTTGGATTCCGAGCCCTTAGTTCAAAAATGTGGCTTGATGCTGTCAAGGTCTGAAGGGTACCCTGGCAATTCGTAAGGGATTACAGGAGGCTGCTGGACCTGGGCTGGGGGGCAGGGTCGGGGATAATCAATGCTTTGTTTTTGTGGTATTGGACTGCATTGAATGCCTTCCTGATAGGGTTCCGGGCTTTGCTGGTTCCATGAGCTTCAACTCAGCCTTGTCTTCACCCGGGGCTTTCATGAGGGACCCAAACTCCAAACTAGCCCAAGACATTAGCGCTTGAGGAAGGGGTCGTTTGCTTTGGGGTAGGCCGGGGTAATGGCTGATGCATACGGCGAACCCTTAAGCCCTAAACAGTACAGGTTTGACTTATAGCTGTGGTTTGCTAGCCTTTGCCTATTTCAGATACCGCAACTGGTGTTGGTCAGGTGATTGTGCAAAGCGCCAGATGTCTTTGCCGGTTGCTTTTTGTTGTTCTTTATCCTTGTGCTTGTACGCTTTGCAACCGCGAAGCCCGGTATTGGAGGTGCAGCCTTCGCCGTACTCCTTGCAATCCAGGGGAGGCGAAAAGCCGCGCCCGATCGCAGTGAGTGCTTCAGCCTCATTACCAACTGGAGCCACGGATCGCCGCGGCCAGTGGTGCGAGCAATTGGAGGGCTTCCTGCGCTGCCGCTTTCCGCACTCTTGCCGAAGCTTGTGACCTCTGAGTCCGTCGTTTCTGGAGCTTTGAAGCTGAAACCATGTCGTCAGCCGGGTGAGCCGCGTGTGGCGGCTAGAGCGCCTCAAGTGACCCAGCCTCCTTCAGGAAGCATGGCAGAGAAGGAGGAAACGCAACGGCAAGGCTGGGCTTTGTCCTTGGTTAACATTGCTGATGTCGTGCGGGACAACAGTTCCGTGCTGCAGTCCTGGGATGGCCTCACCCCGGACAGGTTGGCTTTTCTTTCCAAGGACCGTGCGCCGAGCACGTTGAAGAAACACTTACAGTAAGCGGCTGGCGTCACTGGCTTCTTTTCTGTAGAGCTTCGGGCATTCAGGCTGGTCGTCCGGGATGTCGCGAGATCTTCTGTTTACTGGACGCGCTAGCTGAAGGTGCGAGTTGTGACCGTGCGAGCCGTCGTTCTGGGGCAGCTCGAGGAGTGATATATGCTTTGCGGCTTATTGCGCACAAGTTGCCCTTGCAAGCTTGGGGTGAACTCCTTCGTGGCCCAGTACGCGCAGAAGCGGCACCGCCGTTGCTATCTGGCTATGCCATGGTCTAGGCTACGCTTCTCCGATGCGCTACATATTGAGCTATCTTCTCTTCAAATTGCAGACTGCTCTTTGCGGGGGTGGTGCTGGAGAAGTAAGACGTGCCCCACAGGGCTTGCTTGGGGTTGCCAAGTTTCGGCCACTGGCAATGGCTGGGCGCATTGGCTGGGCGCTGAACTCTCGAGGTGGGCACGTGCCGCTGCTGCTTTTGTGCGCTGTGCCCGCATGCTTGTTCATGGGAGTCATTTTCTCGTCATCTACGTGGCTGATTTGTTAGGTTTGTTTCCCAAGCATGAAGCACCTATTCTGGGTTGCTTGCACATCATGCTGGCAATGGCTAGGGGTACCCATCTCTTGGCGCAAGTTGCCGCTGGCAGATTCATTGCAATGGATAGGTCGGGGCATTTGCTTGGGTGGAAGGCCCGTCGCTACCTTGCCCGAGGACAAGCGCGCTGTCCTGCTAGCTGCGTTGTGGCCATTGTGGGTGTCGGGTGCCAGTTCACTGTGGGGCTGCGTTGGCTGTGACCAAGGCTGGCTGTGTGGTTCCATGCGCTGGCTAAACCAAAGCTGCGTTTACAGTGTTTGGACCGCGAGCAGATGGAAGAGGTTGCAAGCGTGCGATGATTTCCGGGAAGTGACGCTTCCATGCAGCAAATCCGATGTTCAACCTGGCTGGCGTGTGCTCGAAATGTCGCATAGAGCAGTGGCCTGCAGGCGCGACCTCCTGACAGCCAGAATGCGAAACGGGAGGCTTTGGACCAAGTTTTCCGATGCTTCTGAGTCAAGGGAGGTGGTACTAAATACGGATGAAACTCGCGCGGCCGCGTTCTTTTATGAAGTTGTGGAGGCCGACGTGCCTGTCCAATAATCAGGAATACTTGGCACGGCAGCTGCAGATGCTTTTGCTGACGGTGACTAGGCTGGATTAGCAGGCTGGTGGATCGAGCTCGGTGCTCCCCTCCATCCGCGGAATGTCCAGTATTTTCCATACTTATCCATCTGCGCGACTTGCCTACATGGTTGCTCAAGACGTTGGACAAAAGGCGTCCGAAGCTTCTGTTGCTGATTGCAGCGTTCGAAGCCTTGGCTCAGCCGGTGTTGTTGGAGTGTAGATGCTCCTCAGTCAATGCCCAGGTCGGGCGATGCCGGCTCGTTGGCCTTGCGACAGGCGTGTGATAACTCGGGCGTGGTTGGTGCTTGCGCAAAGGTCCTTTCCCTCAAGGAGCCGTTGGCGTCAGTATTGCAGTCGGCAGGGTTGTTTTGCGCTGAGCAGGCTATTGACCTTGCGCCTCACTCATATTGCTGGGATACGCAACGACTGGGCAGATGCCTTGTCGCGAGGCTCTGGATTTGCTCCTGCCTTTTGGGGGCGGTTGGACCGGGGTCGCAGAGTGCGCCCGAACGCTTTCTGGACCTGGGAAGAGACCCTGCCTAGCAGCGTGCGGTGAAGGCCCGAGCGCCTGGCTGAGACATGCTATATATACCTTACCAGTGGGGAGTGCTCCCCGTACTTTCATTGGCACTGTACGTGTGTGTGTGTGTGTGTGTGTGTTTGCATTCAGTCTGCGCATTGGTTAGCAGAGCTGTTTAGGTGGCATGGCCGGTGGCTGCGGCTTTGCTTTGGGTGGAAACTTGACAGCGCAGGGAAGGGGGCATGTGCCCCTTCCCAGTTGATTATACATCTGCAGCGCGAATGAGCCGCCCGTGCCTAGTACCTATGTGTGTGTAAGGGTTGAGCGTTAGTTCTGGATCAAGTTTTTGATTCTTGAGCTAGGCATATGTTTTCTAGTAGGGATGTGTTGAAAAGGGTTTTTAAGTATAAGGATGCCCCAAGAAACCACAATAACCACGGTTGCAAAGGGTTGCAGGGATTCATTCCCGTTTTTTGGAAAAGATTAAGAGAGGAGAGCCATCTTGCAAAGCGGCACCCCCACGACTACGTATTATTGGCAGTGGACATAGCAAGCCGGTTTATGACGCGCATAAATCCGTAGCTCTTACGCCCTGCAAGCCTGTGCAACAATGAGCTGGATAAATATAGATAGGCTCCGCTGGGTATCCAAACCTAAGCCCCTTAGCAAAACCTGACCAAGGACTACCTGGCGGCGGAGCGATGGTTTCGGGAGGCCACGCCGTGGTGATGACTTGGGAATTGATTGGGGTGTAGGGTTTAGGATCGGGATTGGAAACCAAATTTCGGAATGAATGAGGTTTACTTACGGTTAGTGCAATTTCAAGAAGGGGTAGTAGGGGGTGGTTGGCGTGGGCTCAGAGCTGGGTTAAGGCTTGGAGGCAGGTCTTAGGTGGGTTTGAAACGCGCATGGCACATCATCAGCGGCTGGTGAGTTTTCAGGATTTTATTTTATGGTGCCTGTCTGTTTTTTGTCGAGGCTTTGGCGGCGCAGGCTTTTGTATCGGCTTTTCATGGACGCGGGATCTAGGACTTCAGGTTTCGCGATTGGTTTTTTAGGTGTTAGTGGAGACGTAGTCATGGTTTGGAAGTCTACTTTTTCCGCTGCGAAATGCGATGTCCATTGCATTGACGTGGACGCGTCTGTCAGCCCCCATACATTCCGTGACTCCGTGACATATTTTTTTGGGTGTATTTGATACACGAAGAACGAAATTCGATTGCTCAATAAAAGAAGTGCCTCAATCCTTTCGAAGGAATGGGCCCCTTTTTCGAGTCTTGCAAATTAGCATAGGCCGCATCAATACAAGTAACGTTTATATGCTTTCAGGATTCGGTTACCCAAACCCCCCAAACCCTAAACTTAAACACAAAACCCTTAGGGCCTTAATCCGTAGACCCTTAACCGGTTAACCCTGGAATCGTAAACTCTTAAGCCCAAACCCTCAACCCTTAACCTTAACCTGTGAAATCTACACCCAAACTCCAAGACCCTGTGCCCTTTGAGCCTGAACCTGATCAATGTTTTAATCAGGGGTTTCCCGAATTCTCTTACATTCCCGAGTTTTTCCCTGGTTTGAGACGTCTCAATATGAGCTATGTTCTACAGCCCTTACAGGGGAGTTATACAGGTGATTACATAGGGGAGTGTGATAGGAACTATTAAGGGGGGTACTATCAGTTAAGACTCTCACTCATATAAAAGCCCAGCGAATCGCTTCGAGCTGGAAAATCGCGTGAGGCGGAAAGCGAGGGCCGGGAACCTGGAGTGCCGCCCTCGGCCAGGATTGATTGGGTACTGCCCATCTTTGTAATAGTTGGATAATATTTCTGACATGGTTATATACATGTACCTATCCTTTAAAATGACCCCAAATATCGATCGTTTCCGGACGTTGGCAAGACCCAAAGGATTGATTTCCGGGAGGAGAGCATGAAGCTTTGAAAAATTGTGCTGAGGGCTCGGGGTTCGATCGTGAGCCTCACGCCAGCCTTTTTTCTCTGCGTGTGTGAATCTCTCTCTTTGTCGCTGTACTTATATCTCAAGAAGTTGGGTGCAAGTTTTGCAGCTTGACATTCTAGGCTAACGAGCTTCATATGGAGGCTTGCGAGGATAGGATTCACAGGTATCATCCACGTGTAGTCCTGAGCTGAAGCTAGTAGAAAATCCACCCAGAACATGTGAATCATGCGAGCTTCTGAAAGGGAACCCCAATTGTTGAGAACTCCTGAAGAAGCCTCATAGTTGCCCAAGACCCCCATGAAGCCCCTGCAAGCCCCACAGTCCCCCACAGCTCAGGTCCCGGGTTCTTATCGACCCATTGATAGTGGCATGACAGGAACATAGAGGATTATTCTGGAGACTACCGTTATCCCTCGTGGTCACTATGTGTACAGCAAGTTGGAGCCCTGAAGATCCTACAAGTAGGTGAGTATGAGTATGGTATACTGTTGGCATATAGGATAAGGTTGCTTTAAACTTCATTCGCGGGATTTTCAGGTACGCCCCACAAGCCTAAGCCCTAAATGTTCAGGACTACGGGTCTGTGGTCCATTTTCCGAACATGTACCACTGGGCGCCGCCGGGAAGCCCCCACTCACTCATCCCAACTTTCACTGCTTCCACCCAAACGGCACATAGGCCTGCACAAAGCTTCAGTCCGGCTTGTGGGCCTGTATGGGGGACCGGGAGGATTCGTGTTACCAGCTAGCTATTGGGTGCCATCAGGGCTACATGAAGAGTCGTACTAGCAACCGGAATTTTCATTGGAACAGGAGGCATTAACGTCATTATCATAACTGGGCAGTTTGAAGCGACCTCACCCTAGATGGTGGTTTAGACAGGGAATAGTACCAAAATGGCTTTAAATTGGGAATTGAAATCATTCTAAATTACCCAGTCGCAACCGTGGCAAGGATCATCAGCCGCAGCGTTCTAGGACTTTATAATAATAATAAGATGAAAAATATTCCCAGGTTCTATCTACTTAAGGAGGACTATATGGTTATCAATCTAATGGTGTGCATAAACCAATTACATCCGGAAAACAACCTAAACCATCGCAGCTAGTTCCCGCTTATGATCCTGAACAGGAACCCTGCAAATTCGCAGTTTCCAGATATTACTTTGTCTTTTGCTAAAAATAATCTCGCTAGGCCCTCCGCGCTCTCCGCCCTAAACCCCTAAACCCTAAACACCTAAACCCCTAAACCCTAAACCCCTAAACCCTAAACCCCTAAACCCCTAAACCCCTAAACCCTAAACCAATCTAGACTAGAAGCTTCCTGGGTTTGACCGGGGATTTACAACCTGGCGCGCTGAGCAACAGTCCACCCGAACTCCAAGCTCTGATCCCCAAACTCTTTAGTCCCCCTTCAGTAGTTAGAATATGGCTTTGGGTACATTACAGGGTTTAGGGTTTAGGGTTTAGGTTTTAGGGTTTAGGGTTTAGGGATAGAATATGGCTTTGGGTATATTATAATAAGATCCCCATATACCCAACATTCTATCTACTTAAAGGGGACTCTATCCCTGAACTCCTGAGTCTGACCCCCAAACCCTGGACCCTGATCGCCAAATTCGAAAATCCAACGAAGCCAAAATGATTACACACGGTTTAGGGTTTAGGGTTTAGAATCCTTGTAGACTTATATACGTAGTATAATGTACCCAACACCCCCCTTTACCAAACCCTATACACCCAAGTGAATCCCAGTTTCCATGTTCTTTTCCCTTCGACTCTCCGCTACTCAAAACATGTATTCGTACATAACCCCGCAGTCACTTTACACCCTGAATCCAACATGCTAATTCCTAATCCGAAATCCTTGACCCTAAACCCTAAATCCTAAACCCTAATCCCTAAATCCTGCTCCCTAAACCCTAAACCTTTCACCCCAAACCTTAAACCCTACACCCTAAACCCTAAATCCTATATCACAAACCTCCTTGAGCGCTAAGATCGGCCGCCTTTCTTCAATCCTGCGCTGTGCGGCCTTCAAGGACCTGGCCTTCACTGAAAAGCTGCCGGGAACTGAGGCTGCAAGATTGGGTTTTGGGTTTTAGGATTTAAGGTTTAGGATTTAGAGTTTAGGGTTTAGGATTTAGGGTTTAGGGTTTAGGATTAAGGGTTTAGGGATCGGTGTGTAGGATTTAGGGTTTAGGGTTTTAAATTTGAAGCAATTTAAATTGACCTCACCCGACCTCACCCTAAATGGTGGCTTCATAGGGAGTAGTACCAAAGGTGGCCTTAAATCGGGAATTGAAATTATCCTAAATAACAATGGTTTTAAGATTTCAGGTGTAGTAATTTAGGGCTGAGGAGTAAGGTTTCAGGGCTTAGGATTCAGGCTTAAACTAAAAAAGCCTAAACCCTAAACCCCAAACCCTAAGCCCTAAACCCCGAACCATAAACCCTAAACCTTAAACCCCAAACTCTAAACCCCAAACCCCAAAGCCTTTGGGAGTGTTCAGATGCGTGGGGTTTGGGCTTGTGGGTCTGGGGTTTAGGGTGTATGTAGAATTGAGGGATTTTAGGGCCTTTAGGGTTTCAGGGGTTAATGCTGTAGCTGGGGGTAAGGATTGAGTGTTTAGGGACTCGGCCCTCGGAAGAAGGATTCAAAGTTCCCCGGATGGTCTAGGAGATATCTCACAGAAGGCTTATGCAGAACATTTTGGGGAGTTTAAGTTGTACATTAAGGGAGAGTTGGGTGGAATTAGTATAGGACTCTAACGGACTCATGGAGGGCATCTGGGGGAATGCTAAATCCCAGAAGTGCTCTAGATCACTTTGCCGAAGATACCGTCTACAACCATTGATGTCACAGGTGTAACGATGTCACAGCTGCTTGTTCCAACCATCCAGGCCTTCACTTAGTCTAGTGAGCCTTCCCCAGATCTCTCAGAGAGACTCCGAGGTACATAGCTCTGGGCCCTCAGAAGCTCAGAAGAAGCTTGCATGGAAGCTCTGTTCGACACATTTCGACGCTTCTATAACATCATAAGCGCCGTCCACTAACACTACTGAGCTATAGTCTAAACTCGATAAAGGGGGGCTACATCGGGAAGTATGCTAGGGGTTATTAAGGAGGATACTACCGGTGACCCTCTAATTTTCCGTCTTGTTGTCTCAGGTTGTCTACAGTCCTCCGTAAACAGATAGAGTATGGAATCCGCCAAAACCAGAACAACATCCCTATTCTACCGACTTAGGGGGAACGATCTTCATATACAGTTGGGGGTTATCACTTGTCAATGCCAGCCAGTTAATGCAAGGGGCTAAATAGTCGTCAACATCAATTTTGAGGTTCTTTATGGATATATGATAGGCATATGAGGCCCATACCCTGGGCCCATGGTTTCGACCCCAAGCCCTAAAACCTAAACCNNAACCCTAAATCCTAAGCCCTAATCAGTAGATCCAAAACCCCTGAACTGTGCATAGCCTAGATTCCGAGGTTGGCGAGCACAGTGCGGAGAGGGATGCTTCCAGATGCTGCTCGTCTGTTTAGGGTCTAGGGTTTTAGGGTCTTAGGGTTTAATTACGGTTTAAGGGGTTTGGGGTAAGAGATTCAGGGGTTAGGGTGCCTACATACTGCAGCTACAAATATCTTTTGGGGTCCGGGGTTTGGAATTTATTGTTTAGATATGGGCCCAACCATGGAGAATGAAATGGAAAATACAAATGGAAAATTAAATGAAAACTAGGTTTATATAGGGTGGGTTTAATGACCCTGTAATGTGGGGCCTAAATGAACAACAATATCCTCTTGAGGTCTGTTTGAGGTAGCCTATTCCATGTCCATATTTATACAAGGAATCTAGGACCAAATGCTGGTGATTATTCAGGCCTCTACATTTGCAAAACTCGTCTACTTCAAAAAAACGCTGTATCACCTCATCCTTGTCAACCTTATAGTTCCCCTTAAGTAAATAGAATATGGGTTACATGGGGATCTTTTTATAATGTACCCAAAGCCACATTCTATCTACTTAAGGTGGCACTTCCACACCATGACTCAGGATTGAATGAGCCTGAAAGTCGCGTCAAAGTTTTAGGGTTGAGGGTCTTTCTTCCCCCCAGCCCGTTTCAAATCTGAAAGCCATTGAATCGCAGGGCTTCAAGATGTCGAATTCCCCTTCTCGTTATATATCTACATATAATGAGCCCCATATGACCTCCTACATTTACCCAAATATCCCTGTATGATCCCTCCATGTTTCTAGACTTTTCTGATCCAGCTGGAGCTCCTTCCTTCCTACAAGCGCTAGCTCGAGTTGCCCAGAAATGGGGGTCCCTTTTGAAAGGGTCATAGGAGCCATAATGGGCTATACGTAGTAAGATGGGGCTGCCCTAAAACCTATAACCTAAACGCTAAACCCTATACCCTAAACCCTAAGCCCTAAACCCTAAACCCTAAGCCCTAAGCCCTAAACCCCAAACCCTAAACCCTTAACCCTATTTGGGATTTGGAGTTTCCAGGAGACAAGGGTCCCTTTCCCGGTCTTTGTAGTCATTTTCAAGCTTGTGGCAGTCTATAAGGGTGACAACTATTCTTCCCCGGCCCCCGAAATCCAGAAAACCTATTGGGGTTTAGGGCTTAGGGTTTAAGATTCGGCCTCCAAAACCCTAAGCCCGAAACCTTAAATCCCAAAAACCAAACCTCCACCCTAAACCCTGACCCCCCAATCCTGTGCGCGTTGGGCGTGCGAGATCCAAACCTTCAACGCGCTCCTGGCGGCCGCCAGAAAGTCCTGCGATATGCCTGCGCCTGGCCCAGCATCCGGAGGTTTTTCAGGGTTTAGGGTTTATGGTTGAGGGTTTAGTAGGGCTAGTGGAAACTAAAATGGAAACTACTATATACTGGGGCTATGTAGGGGATATGTAGGGATAATGGAAAAGAAAATGGAAGGTACTATTTAGGTTTGGGTTTAGGGTTTAAGGTTTAGGGTTTAGGGTTTAAGGTTTGGGGGTTTAGGGTTTAGGGTTTAGAGTTTAGGGTTTAGGATTTGGGGTTTCACCAATGTATACTACTTTGAGGGTCATGGGGAACTTAGTTGGTAGGCGGATAGTGGAACAGAAAATGGAAACTACTATACTACAGTATTTAGGATCTAGTGGTTTAGGCTTTAGGATCCGGGGGACTTGCTAAGTAGGTGAACAATGGGGATAACTAGGGTTGCTATAATATGGACTAGACAGGTTATTGACCAACTTACTAAGTCCCCGTGACCCTCTAAGTAGCCTCCTTTGGTGCAAGTTTTGGTGTTAAGTTTAGGGCTTCAGAAAGAATAACCGCCAGCCTAATCCTAAACCCACCCGCTCCCTCATAGTGAATATTGTTCTCAATATACAAGGGTACGTATTGTTTTTGTGGTATTAATTCTTAGTGGGGGAGGTTCATGACTGCGGAAGAGATCATTTTTGATGGGGATGCTCTAGTCGCGCAAGATCATCCTCTTTTTGTGAATATCTTAAACTTCTTGGTAAGGGATGTCTGTTGGGAAGTCGGAGTAGTTGGGATCATTGTAAAATTCAGCCGTTACCTAGCGCAACTGCTAGACCAGCTCTAGAGGCAACATTTGTATTTTCGTGTGGTTGGGTTTAGGATTTCGACTTTAGGTCCCGTTTTCCGCCGAGTTTAGGTCCCATTTCCGGACGCTTTGGGTATAGGAACTGGAGATGGTTGAGAGGGTTTATGTGTGGAGTTTCGGAAAGTTTGGGCCGGTTTGCGGGATAATCAAGAGTTGACAGAGGATAAAACCGATAAGGCCTACGGGACGAGGCTGAGACTATGCGGTGTTTTTTACATGGACTCTCCGCAAAATTGTAACGCTCTAAACTCCAAACCCTGAAGCCCTGAAACCCAAAAGGGCCTGCAAGGCCTATAACCACCTCCACTTGTAATAAGCAGGCCCGCCCCCTAATAACAAATACCCTCAATGCAGCGAGAATATTAGGAGAGCTTATTCTTAAGGGAAGGGATAGTGGGCCTCATAGCTGTGGTAGGCCTGCTATGAAGGTTGCGTGCAGGCTGCTGAGTCACGAGAATGTGACTGAGCGGGTACGTCTTGTCATGTAGATGAGGCTTACATAGGATTTCGAGTGGAGGTTTTGGTAAGTAGGGGGGGCCCGGATATTGACCCACATATATTGCCATCCATATTATAGGAACCCCCAAAATGAGCAGGGGCTACAGGCTATATTTTCGCAGAAAGGCATTGTTGCGGGCCTGCATAAATCGATAGGTTTTCCTGCCGCATGCGCATAGATAGTTCTCCCAAGTTATGTTCGACATTCTTAATCAGATGTGCTTTCCTTCAGGAATGCGCACAGTCATGCAAGGGGGCCTGCTCCTTGGCATCAGTCTTGCCAACATGTCAAAAGTCTGGGCCCGCAAAAGTCTCACCTACACTCCCGGAAACTAACATGGAAACCCAAAAAGAGCCCTATAAAGACTACAGGCCTTCTAAAAGGGGACTATATGGGTTTCCATGTTAGTTTGGGGGAGTGTAGATGTTAATGCGGACCCAAAGTGAGACCCTTACTTTTGCAACGTCCCATATCTGTATATTTCCCAAAAGTCGCGGTTCCTTCCTCCAACCCTAAGCCCTAAAGCCTAAACCCCAAACCCTTAACCGCCAGTAGACTTTTTGATTTTGTCTGCCTGGCGAAGTTAGAGAAGGCTAGTCTTTGTTTGGCATTGCCCCCACTCAAACCGTAAAGCTGAAACGCTGCCGGGTTCGGACATAGGGCGTTTAGGTAAGACCCAGCTGCGAACTCAACAGCCAAAGCAAATAGGCGTACCCCAAAACGACCAATGTTCGTAGATTGGGATCCCGACATGGGGATTGGTTGTGTCTGGGCATCAACTATTGATTTCTGGTTGTTGGGATGCCAAGGCACATCCTAACCCCTGAGCCCGTGTTTTTAACCCGGCAAAGCTTACCACCTAACTTGCGTCTCTACAGGCCGCGGAGCGGATTCTTTCCCTTGCCTGGCGGAAGGGCCTAAGGCCCCCCGGCACTTGCATTCTTTGCTTTCTTGGGTGTTGCGTGCAGAGATGTGCTTAAGGAAGAGTGGGGGAGTGGATCCCATGATAAAATCTCCATATATACCCCTATGATGGTACCTATATTTACCTCCCCACTCCCCCAGAACAGTGGGTGAAAGTAGGCAACAGTGTGACGTGAGCTTGAGGCTTTAAGCCATGAAAGTCAAGCTCCAGGTTGCAACGGTTTAGGGTTTAAGTTTTTGGGTTTGGGGTTGAGTCTAGGGTCTAGGGTTTAGGGTTTCAGGGTTTAGGCGTTTTGGGTTTTAGGGTTTTTGGGGTCGAGGCTTTAGGTTTAGGGTTGGTTCTCGTGAGTTTTCTGGTTTAATCCCCTGCCCCTACTATTAACCACCCCCTAAAACTAAATGTTCACAAGGGGAATATTTAACATTAGGCGGGGTGAGAGTTCAATATGAAACGGGGGTGGATTAGCCGTTTTGGGTCGAGTTTTGCAGTATTTTTGTGATCTCATATTTTAAGGTTTTTCGGGCTCACTTGTTGAAGTCAGGGTCTCTCCGTGCCTCCAAGGGCGAAACCCCCACCTGCAGAGGCCCAATCAGAAGACCTTCGACACCATGATCGGCCTTGCTGCCGCTGTAAATGATCTACCAGCTGCCGAGCGCGGCTGCCCAGATTCTGGCTGGATAGGGATTTCCCAAATTTCGGGATCCCTTTTCGGGGACTGATGAGGACGAATTATTCACCCCAAACTCATAGAATAGAATATTATGTGAGTTTGGGGTGTGTATTGGGGTCGCCCTATTTCTGGAAACTACCATATCCCAATTGGGGCACTTTGCGTTACAACCCACGCGCAACCCTTTTTGAGGACGCAGGGCGCTGATATTTGCATTATGACTTGTGTAGACTTCAGGGTTTGGCCTGATAACCTTATAAAGTGATGAGCTATTAAGGGTTTTCTTGCGCACTTAGGGCTACAGCCGGGATTGCTTGGAGATATATCGGGACAGGGATCTAACGGTGGGAGTGCAAAACGTAGATCCAAAGTGGGAGTCCAGATCCTTGCTCGGGGCTCTTTGCAACGTATCATGCGGATCCCAGAGGACTTGCGATCATTTGTTTTCGTAGAATTGATGGACTTAGAGATATTTTGCCATGTCCGTCTGCTGTCAGTGATTTGTTTCAGTTTGTTCTCGGCCCATCTGTGTAGCTGCACGGCAACGAGCATGTCCCCATCTGCCCCACAACAGCAGTACCTTAAATTTCCGACAAGGTACTAGTCCAGCGCGGCCGCGTCAGCCTACTGTAGAAGCCTAACCAATATTACGGTATAAACTTTTGAGTATCATTGCGGTGTAGGGTTCCTCAAGTTGACCTGAAGCTGATAGTGGCAACTAGCCCCCCCCGCCTAGCAATAGTGACTAATGATGGATTTTAGTGATTACATCAGGGTCCTCTTATATTCTTAGGATACACACCATTGTTGGGTGTTCACCCCCTAAACCCTAAACCCTAAATTCGAAGCCTAAGCCTGAGGCGCTGGTTTGGGCGAATGGCACGTTTCGACCTCGAGCCCAGCAAGGACTCTCTGAGCTCTGGCCCAGGCAATGAAGGAATGGACAAGAACATGGAATAACTTAGGTGGACCACCCACCCTGTAATAGTGGTATAATACGAATATATGAGGGCACAAATTAATATTTCCTTCATTCCCGACCCTCACTCCCCAAATCCTAAGCCCTAAACCCTGAACCCTATACTATAAGAATCCATTCCTGCACTCATTGCTAACCAGAGATAAGCCCTTCGATCAGCTATGAGGGCTTCTGAACTGCTTCTTAGGTAAGAAACGCTCAGCTTATTATCATGTTATATACAACTTATGCTCTTACAGTTCCAGGTATAGATAACACCTGTGTTTCATAACACAGGTACCTTGACTTTCCAAATTTCTTATCTTAACTCATGGGTTGAAGTGTAGGATAGCGGTGTGGGGCTCAGGGTCGAGGGCATTCTCGGAGACAGCTGTTCAGGTGCAGACGATTGAGTGTCTAGGCTCAGGTTCCAACGCAGGATTTCGGCACTGGAGTTTGAGCTATAGCGAGTTGCCTACTGTGGCGGTGGTTCTGGCGTTTGCGATTGCGGGGGCATGGTTAATGCAGGTCGTGGTGGAGGTGGCGCAAGTGATGCTACAGCTCACTCCTGTAGCGCGAAAATATTAGTAAGCGCAGTACATATTCCATATCACTCACGGAGGATGCCTTCTTCGGCCTCATCGATGCGGCTGCAAGCACAGGTGATGTGCTCGGCACTTAGCGCCTTTAGGGGTCAACTGGTGTTCATGGAGTGGCTTAGGTTTACCCAAAATGTTGTGTTGCGATATGACTTCACTGAACTGACAGTCTACTGGCATTTGAGGAAAAAGGATTGATAAGCTTCTACCAAGATGGAGTACTTGACCTTAGAAACCTTGTTCCAACGTCAAAATATAGAGTCTAATAGCCCTTCCATGAAGGGCCGTGGACCAGCCCCACATCATGCTGCAATTGCATGGAATTCCGTTGCTGCCCTTGCATGAAATTCCTTCTTGCGAGCTCCAGACATTCAGTTTTCAGCCGTCTCACTAAGGGCCATGGCAGAATACTGGTACGACGAGGCCTGCTTTCTGCACCAATACCCTACTTGGAGCGTCAGGGGGATTTAATAAGTGGGGACAAACAGGATTACTAAATTGATTATAGGCATTATGAACCTACTTACTAAGTCCCCTGACCCTAAACCCTAAACCCTAAACCCTAAACCCAGGGAGGTCTTCAAGGTGGCAAGTTGTGGTTGGGGTAGGGGGTCAGATCTACGGGATCTGCATGTAAAACTGCCTCAGTGGGAGAGTTTCCTACACTTTTGTGACTTCTTGGGCTCTTACCCTAAACCCTAAACCCGTAAGAAGGGTTTAGGGTTTAGGGGGTTTAGGACTAAGAATCGATACAAAGAAAGCAGACAAGGGGGAACATGCTGCTTCGGGCTGCTAGCTTGGGTGATTCGCACTCGCTCACTGTGGGTACTAGTAATATAGAGGGAGCCTGATTCAACATAAGGTTTTGAGGTTTAGGGTTTAGGGTTACCACCATTTTCTTGTGGCGACTTTCTGTGGTGAGAGATTGCGAAATGCGCGAGTTGCGGAAGAAGACGGCCTACGTAATTCCTAGTGGGAGCGCGTCTACTCCCATACTGCCCGCATATGTACCCATGGGGTCTTTGGAGTACCCGTGGCTTCAGAAACCAAATTATGAGGTTCCTGCATATGGATTCTAGAAAGCACTGCCCTTCTGCTCATGATTGTGATCAGTGTTGCTTTTATTTTGTATTGCACATAGTATTAGTAACCTTAATTCTATTACTATCAGTATTGAATAGCCATAGCTCTATGTAGGTTGTATGCTGTCCTGCCTCATCACGAAGCCCAAGCCCTTGACCGTGCTTGTTTGCTGTCCCGCCTGATCACGCTGGAGAAGCACCAGCAATGAAACACGAAGCACCCTGCACTTGGACAAGTGTACTTGTGGTTCTACCCAAGTGATGGCCTAGAGTGGAGTTCTAAGCGGAGTCACAAGTAGATTTTAAAACACCTGGAGCTGCAAGCAAGGTTCACGAACCACATGTTTCTCTCACACCTAGACCGCAACCAATTTCGGTACTTGGACCCTGTAAACCCCCAAACCCAAACACCCCAGATGAAATTCGAAACCCACCCTAAACCCTAACGAAAAAACCCTAAGCCCTAATCCCCAAGCCCTAAACCCTAAACCCTAGACCCTGAACCCTAAACCTGAACCCACAGCCTTCAAAGCCTTCAAGTCCTACACCCTGGAATAAGGCTGTGAAGCAGGGGCTGGAAATGGATGGTCAGACCTATGCCACGCTGTCCTCTCGCCTCAGTTTGGGATCTTGAGGGTCCTTCAGGTGAGCTTAGGGTCTGGGCTTGAAGGTGTGGGGTTTAAGGTTTAGGGTTTGGGGTTTAGTGTTTAAGGTTTAGAGTTTGGGGTTGTAGTGTTTAAGGTGTAGGCCTTGGGGTTTAGGGTTTAGGGGTTTTGGGTCATTAGTTGGCGGGTGATTCCCACACCCTACTCCCCCGCTGCCAATCCTCTTGGCTCTTCTTGGATGCTGCCCTAAACCCTAAACCCTAAACCCGCCCGAAGCCTGCAGCGTCAAGTCTCGAACCGTGAGCCCTGCTCTTGTGAACCCCCCCCCCCCCAATAAGACCGACGATACTGCACACGCCTAAACGGTAGTTTCCCAAAATAGGGGGACCCCAACTTAGACCACAATATGTTGTAAACCTTTGTGTAGGGCCCCCCCCAAGAAGGGACACACCCCTTCTACCCTATGTACTCCTATAGAACCCCTATATTACCCCTATAGCCCATTTTGGGAAACCCCCAAATAAATACCAATATCATGACCCTAGATTATGCAGAACTGTAGCAGAGGGTTCCTCAAATCGACCTCGAAATGACATCCCTAAACCCGAAGCCCTCAACATGAAACCGCCAGTCTCCTACGTTAACGACGCGGAGTCATGAACCCTACGTCCTTAATCCTCCCCGCGCCTTGTGATACGCCAGGGGCCTAAATGACGATCCATACGGCTATGTAGGGATATCTAGGGATTATGTAAAGCTGAAGGATCTAACTCCAAACGCTTGGAGCATCAAACGTAAAGAGAATGGGGAATGAAATGGAAACTGGCTTCTGGAGTTTGTGAACTTTTAGAACTTAGGCTTCAGATGCATTCAAGCTTTTAGGACCAAGGTCTCTTACTTGGCGGTCCATGGGTAGTTTTCACCCAGCAATGGAGAACCAAATAGAAAATGAACCAAACCCCAAACCCTAAATCCTAAACCCTGAGCCCTGAACTTCTGAACCCCAAACCCTAAACCCCAGAGAAACTCCTGGCCTTTGGGGCTATGGAGGAAGCACTGTTATAAGTAGGTTAGAAGTCTCCGGGGACCTCAAAGTAACCACACAAGCAATTCATTCGCTCCACTACCTCCTACACAAGGCTTTGAGCTCTAAACCCTAAGCCCAGACACAAAAAATGAAAGCCCTCAATCTCCGCGGTTGAGCGTTTAGGGTTTAGGGTACAGGCCGGGTAGTGCTGTGTCGCCATTCGGGGTCTGTCATGCCCAACAACCAGAAAGCCCTTCCCGTTTCAGGATTCCTCAGTAGGTGCTCTTTGACTCTTTCCAAGGGCTCCAAAAGTGCAAGCCCTAAACCCTGAGCCCTAAGCCCCTAAACGCCTCAACCCCTAAATTCCTAGACCCGAAAACCATAACCCTAAACCCTAAACCCTACCTTACTATAGGGGTGACTTGATTGCCCGCCAGGGTCCTTGCTGCTGAGTCGCAAGGAGAAGAGGAGCAGGCCTAACAGCTGAGGGCTCAAGCACTAAATTCAGTTTAGGGCTTGGGGTTTAGGGTTCAGGGTTTGCTGATTATGGTTTAGGGTTTTGGGTCAAGTCCATTCTCGGAACTTGCAGACAGGTCTGAAAATGGCACAGCAAGGAGAAATGCAGGTCCAGAACGAAGGCCCTTGAAAACCCTGAGCCCTAAACCCAAACCGTGTTTAGGGGCAATTTTGGCTGCCTATCTTTAATATGCCTGCCTAGGAGTGTTGTGTGGCCATTCAATGAGAAGCCTTAAATTAAATGACGCTCATACCAAAGTTCGGGGGTGGGGTGTCAGAATTGTTTTGGTTTAGGGTTGAGCGGTTTGGGTTGAGGATTGCTAGTTGCAAAATGTGAGTCATATAGATAGTTGCAGTACATGCAGTTTATTTCATTTCCTATTCCTTACCTTTGGCGAGCTAGGAATGAAGGAATGGATCCTTATAGTAGTCCTTACATACTGTAAGGCAGTAGAGTAGTTTCCATTTTCGTTTCCATGCCTCCGCTCCCAGCTAACCCAAAAGTAAGACTCTGGGTCTGGTGGAATGGCCTAGGATCAGGACTCGAGATTCCTCGCTCAGTGGTTGAGTCATCAAAGCTTACAGACCCAAAGGGTCCATTTGAGCCATAATCTAAAGTCCTCAAAGAGGGGTTATTTCAGGGGACGACTATAGAGGTCATTAAGGGGGATACTCGGAGTTTAGACTATGGTTCATGTAGCTATGTGGAATATACTTGAGCCTTAAAGTAGGTATATAGAAGCCCCTTTGGGCCCTGAGTATGTACCATGCGCCTGCATGGACCCTTTGGGAGAAGGCTCCAGGATGTGTGTTACGTTCGGTAGCGGAATGGGCTTGCCGGAGCAGTGCAGGCTTTCAACAAGTAAGACCCCGAGAACCGAGCATTGGACCGTGCAAAGTGCAACGACCTCACTCCAAATGGTCCTTCTATATTGAAAAAAGTCCCAAACTGACTGAGTTTGAAGTTCTGAAATCATTACAAAACAATAAGCAGCCGGATACAGAGGGCGTGAGCCGTGTGAGTCTGATCTAGCTCCTGGCAAGAATAATGATAAACATAGCAAGTAGTTTTATCGACGTATTTTGTTCATACTGCGTTTCATTACCAGTATTAAAAATGTGCAAGTCTCCGCTGGTCAAGACTTGTATATCATGGATTCTCTCCGACTCAGAACAGACCGGGACTTCCCGAAACAAAGTCTCCAAGCAATCTTTTTGACACGATGGGGCATCAAACGCTACAAGTCATGAGATCGTTTCCAGAAACTAGGGACCCCGATATATTCCTCGATTTACCTGTATTTGGACCTCCTAATTTTTCAAAATAAAGGGACCCCAAGATAGACCCCAATATACCATAGTCCTTATAGGGACCCCCCCAAAAAGGACCTAAACCCTAAACCCAACCTTAAACCCTAACTCCTAATTTTGGGAACCCCCCCCCAAGTGGCTGTGCATTGCGGAGGCATCCGTTTGGTTCCGCGAAGCCTGTGCGAGGCGGCGGGTGGCCGATGCTGGTGCTAGGATTTAGGGTTTAGGGTTAGGATTCAGGGTTTAGGGTTTAGCGTTTCGGGTTTCCGGTTTGGGGTTTAGGGTTTAGGGTGTAGGGTTTAGGGTTTAGGCTAAACCCCAAGTCTAGGTGCCCCAGTAGTACCCTTTTTTCCTTTTAAATTGTGGGGTCTCCTTTTTAAACTTGAACGGTAGGAACAAGGGTACCCTCATTAATGGGAAACCCCAGTTGTAACCAGGTAATATCATAGAGTCGCTTACATATTACAGATAAGACACGTGCGTTGCAATATGCCTACGTATAGGTCCTATATTAACCCTCGTGTTATGCACAAATACATCAAAATTGTAGGGAACAATTTTGCCGGCTTTTAGGAATCTGTGCTTCGTGTTGTCAAAGACGTTCGGACTGTATCCTGAAGGAAAAGGGTGTGATAGAAGAAAAACTTAACCCGAAACCCGAACTAACCCTGAGCGCAAAACCCCCATCCCCCAACCCCAACCCCTTAACTCTTTATAAGCTCAGCCCCGAACCCCAGCTGAAAACCCAATCCGGCTAACCACTAAGCCCCAAATCCTAAAGCCCAATCCTGAAACGCTCGGACGGACACCTTAATCCCTATTCTCTGAGCCCTGATCCCTAAACCCTAGGTTTAGGATTTAGGGTTTAGGGTAGGCGGCCGCAGGCTGCTGCACCTCTGGAGAAGCTGTCAAGGGCCCTGGCTCTCCTGATTATCACGAAGTCTACAGACCTCCCGACATTGGTGAAAGCTGAAGCAGCGATGGCGGATGACGCCGCTGAATCCCGTGCCGTAGCCTCTGCAGGGCTTGCTGGACGACTCAATGCCTTCGTGACCTGTGTTGGCACAAGCCTTCAGATAGCACATTTGGACCTTGCATGATGCATTGCAGCTCCAGATCCCTTCAGATGTTTTGGACCATCCGGAGTTCAACCGCTCAATCCAAAGCTTTGGCCTTGCTGCAACCACTTTTGCTCAGTTCGACACTTGGTTGACTGACTTGAGCTGGCTGACCTCAGGTTGCTTCGGCACAGGGCCCACAACCTAACTTGCAACGCACCTTTGCCTTGCGCTCCGGGCTAAAGGATACTGGCTTCCGCCAGTCTCATATTTGCAACGCCCAGCGAACATGACAATATACGACCCGGTGTGGGAAAAACTTCCAGGGGATACAATAATTACGGTCGGCCATAAAATTTTCCCGGAAACTGGTGATCAGCTCGGCGTTGTTACTCCACTCAAGCTCACGCATTCTGCCCTTGTAATTCTTTGGTGCACATCAACCACAGGTGGAAACTGACCCCACCATCTCCCTCTTGCAAGCTGCCCAACAATAATGTCAAGAGATTGTAAATCAAGGGAAGAAAGGGGATGTTAACCCTAAAGACTGGGACCCAAACGATCCCTACACACTAGGTTGGTGCCTGCGCTTCCATGGATGGCCTATGGCCTCGGACCAACACATGGGTTCACTATCTACTACTCAGTTCGGAGCACCAGCTTGTACCAGGACTTACTGCTTGAATTACCGTGTTGCTGTTAAGAAACTTTGCTACATCACAATAATGAAGAATCCGCCATTACTTACTGTCTACCCATAACACCGTAACTTAAATAAAGGTCCTTAACAGCAATCCACATTACGGTACATTCCTTAATTCATGGGTATTTGGCCGGTCTTGGGTGCTCCTGGCTCCAGGCAAGCAAGCTTCAAGGATAGCTTCGTTGAGAAGCTCCTGCCGCGATCTTAGCGACGGACTCCCATGACCCTAAACTCTAAACTCATGGGTTACCTTACACCCCCCCCCGGCCTGCACTACCCACCCCCCTAGGTTTCCCCTTACTTAACCTTAACTACGCTTTATTATACACAAATAAGGTTAATTAAGGGTGGGGTATTATAGAGGGGGTAGTAGGGGAACTCATGATAAACTTTAAACCTTAAACCCTAACCCTAAACCATATGAGCTACTGTTGATATTAGGTTTAGCAAGGGACCATGAAGGGTTTAGGGTTTAGGATGGAGAGCTTCGGTTTTCCAAGGGACCAGTCAGGGATTAGGATGTAGGGTTCCCATTGGTAGTTTAGTTTACATATTTTCCCGAGTAGGATCCATGTCCATTCATTTTATCAGCTACTGTCAAAAACTGAGCTGACCAAGGAACCGTGAAGAGCGGACATAGGGGTCTGTTTTGTAGTTTAGTATAGTCCTCAATACATCTTTAGTAGGAACCCAAGTCTATTAGTTATATGGGAAATATTGGCTGTAGCTCCTAAACCGTAAGCCCTAGGACCCTAAATCCTAATCACCTAAACCGTAGGCCCTAAACCCTAAACCCTAGTCACAGGACCGTAGCTCATGTGGCGGTTGACTTCAAGGTCCCGATAACAACTAATTTAGAGATCCTTTGGGGCTCGAAGAGCTATAGTGTTAATTCCTTCAAGGGGGTTATATAGGAGATAATTAGGGGGTATTATACGGGTTATTAAGGGGATACTAGGAGTTTAGAAGATAGCTCATTTGGGAACCAGAATTTTGATCAAATACCATGCATATCGGCCTAAGTAAGTGGGGGTGCGTAGCGCTTTTAATGGCTATACGGACTATACGTCAGCCTTCAACCCTAAACCCCGAACCCT
>CAJNIZ010001088.1:0-21437 GCA_905231905.1 Symbiodinium pilosum
AAACCCTATTAAGCCCTAAACCCTGATCCCTAAACCCAGACCCCTGAGGCCTAAACCTTAAGCCCTAACGCCAAAGCTAAACCCTAATCCCTTAACCCTAGACCCTGTACCCTACGTCCCTACGTAATCCTTAACCCTAAACCCGAGTCCCTAAACCCTAAGCGCTAAAGGCGGCTAAAACCTAAACCCCAAGCTCTGCACCCTAAACCCTAAGCCCTAAACCTATATAACCCATCATAGTAGTTTCCATTTGCTTTTCCATTCCTTCAGTCCCAGCAAACCAAAAAAGGACGTCCTTCAGGTCCATGCCGCCCTGCTCAGTCCAGCCCCGGGGGCAGTCAAGCTCGCAGGCGGCGCGGGGCGTCAGGAAATGCCTTGGAGCGGATGTTGGAGTTTAGGGGTAACGGGTTGGGGGTTAGAAGATCTAGGACTAAAGGGGTTTAGGGCTAAAGGGGTTAAGGGGTTAAGGATTAGAGGGGTTTAGGGTTAGAAGGTTTAGGGTCTAGGGGGTTAAGGGTTAAGGGGGTTAAGGTTAAGGGGGGGTTGAGGTTAAGTGGTTTTGGGGTTTAGGTTTGGGGGTTCTGGATCAGGAGTTTTTAGGGTTAAAAGGTCTAGGGTTTAGTGTTTAGGGGGATATGGTGGTTTACGAAGACGAAGGCAGACTCTGCAAGAGTTGTATACGGGGTGTGTACGGTTTACAAATATGGGGACACATCTAGGATGTAGGCCTGTGTAGCGGTCAGGGTGTAGGGTTTAGGGGCTAGGGTTTTGGGGGAATGTTGCCTAAAGGAGAAGCAAACCAAGGCCCCTCCTGAACGCGGGTACAGTCTGAAGATAACCCAAACCAGTCCCGAGAGTAAGGAGGAAGGATTCAGGGCAGTTTCCGAACTCGGAAAACGTGGCGCCCAAAGGCCGTAAGAACCCTAAGCCCTGAATTGGCCCTGAATCCTGAACCCTAAGCCCTGGATCCTGAACCCTAAACCCTAACCCCTGAATTAGATGCTCAGCCTTCTACCTGAATTTCCGATGGAAGGGTCGAATAGCAAGTATATGCAAGGGTTGGCAGGTGCATGGGTCACGGGCAATCATGGGTGTTTATGGGAGCGGTGCAAAGAAACATGGGGCTTGAAGAGTTGTGTAAGGAGACAGGCTTCTTGAAATTGCTGGATCTCTTTTGGTGCTTGCAATAACAGTAGCGCAGCAAACAAATATAACAGTCATGTGCATGCCCAATGGATGAGGAGCTGCTACAACAACTCTGAACCTGGAACCCTCATGTTTGGGTACTTGGATTCACAGGCCCCATATGGTAGTTTCTCAAAATAAAGGGACCTACTACAGACCCCAAAATACTATAATCCTTCTGATAGGGGCCCCACAAAAAAAACCCTAATCCTGGGAAAACTCCATATACCGCCATATAACCCTGACGAGGCCCAAAACCAAGAGCACCGAGCGCCAAGCAGAATTTTGCATTTTGTGCATTCCTGGGTTTAGGGTTTAGGGACTGGCTCAGGGTTTAGGATTACCACCAAAACCGTGAGCCGCCGCCACCGCCACCACCACCACAACCACCACCACCAAGATCACCGCAACTACGTATTGCAATTAAAGCATTTGGGGGCCAGCATGGGGTGAGGACAAGACTAGTCCTGCGCTCAAACACCAGCCAGCCGTTGACCTGCGCTCTGAGAACCTATGAAGATCGACATCGCCGTGTACAACCTGTGACTTCGCTTGCCTATGACCAAGGGGTGTAGACACTGCAACAGGGTAAACTGCTAAACTGCGTGCAAGGCGCTACGGGTAAAGCCCGGTGTATATAACCTGTTGGCAAGTACCCGAGGCAGTTTACAACTCAAACACGAAACCACCTCGACTGTAACACGTTCTCTTTCTGCCTCTGCGACGGTCTCAACTACTCCTTGCGCAATTCCCATAAAGTCACAGGGAGGGCTTCAAGAAAAAGAAGTGAGAATACATGAAGGAGTACATCATGTATATCATATACCAGGATCTACGCGGCTCCCTGTTAGGCCTGTTAGCATCGTATGCTGACTACCTTGAGGAACGCCTATATAAAACACGTAAATGTGGGCTTCGGGGTTTAGACTTTAGAGGTCTCCCACTCTAGCGCGGTTACATGTACATCTTTGCAGGAAAGTTTTTAGTGGGAAGTCTTCACTTTGGGCGGGGATCCCTCAAATTGGATGTTCTTAAGCCTGACCAGTCCCTTGTGGTAGCCTACTTCAGTTTCCGGAAACCTCCAAACGCTAACCCTCAAGCCGCCCTATGCATGGCAAAGCCCCTGGTACGTGTAGATACAGATGTGTAACTTCTATAACCCCTGTGACAGGGAGCTTATGGTACCCCACCTTCAAAAATCTCACCAATGGAGACTGCTGCTGCTTCTGAGCGTCTCGAGCGCTGATGCATGCAACGCAAGTCGGATCGCAAGGAACACAAATACCTCAACGTGTACACTCCGACGGTCCAGGGAAAGGGTCAAGATTGCTCCGGCGTAGGGGTTTCGACTTAGGGCTTGGGTTGCGCTTGAAGGGCCTGGACCTATCTGCTATATACTCAGGGCATAAACTTGTTCCTCACATGATGCTATGAATTTTTGCTCTTTGGGTAACTGGGACCAGGTCGAAGAATTGTGCTTCTACTTGAGGGTTCAGGACTTAGGATCTAGGGCTTAGGAACCCTAAGCCCTAAACCCTAGGGTACAAGGTTTGGGGTTCAATGTTGATCTTTGAAGCTTCATGGGTCTTTCATTACTACTTTTAACTTGTCTTATGACCCGACTTAAAACTGGGGTAAACTACATAAGTCGGTTTTAGGGGTCAGGGCTTAGGGTCTAGGATGTCCAGTTGGGGGGGAGGGTTCAAGTAGAATTCCGGGGCTACGCCAGCCATCAGTTTACAGGAGCTGGGTTGCTCTCAAATCTGTGGACAGTTTTTTGCAGGGACCACACTACCTAGCGCTTTGGGCTGGGCTTAGAGATTCAGGTGTAGCCGTAGGGCGGGGGGTATGAACACTAATCGGATCATACATGTACTCGTAAGTCATCCCCCCCACAGAAACAATTACCACAAGAGGCCCTGGGAGTGACAGTAGACCACTTACGAAACCCCTCTTCGAGGACAGGACTCCCCAAAAGGAGGTCGCGTTGTTGGAAGCCCTCATACAAGGTTTAAGGATATTACCCCCCAAGATGGAGAACCAAATAAATGGAACAGGACATGGAAATGAAATGCAAACTGCGTTTACATGGGGGCTTATAGAGATTGTGGAATGTAGGGGCCAAATCATTACAAAAACATATTCAGGTCTATTTGAGGCACCCAAGTCTGTATCTATATCATATAAGGAATCTGGCGTTACAACCAAGGTAACTATTTACACTATTGGTGACTATTTAGGCTTCGACAGTAATGCTCGCATTGTTTGGCGGACGGTGGTGTTCTGGACTTCAAGCGTTCTGGGCTTCAACTGAATGGGCGCAACAGGAATACACCCAATATTTCAGGAAGGGAAGGTTCGTCGACATGCCAAGACATGCCGGACAACAAGCAACAAAAGACGGTGCAAACTTCTATGCATAGCCTGTAGCAGGGTGCAAAGGTGTATCTTTCAGGATGCAAATTTCAAAAAGCAAGCCTTAAACTTTTAAGCCTCCAGGAAGATCTCAGAATACCCCACGGAGATGCTGTCAACAAACCTAATCCTGATGAACTTCCCCACCCCTAATGGGTTGCTGTTAAGGAATTTAAATTAAGTTACTATATTGGGGAAACCCTATTATTTACCCTATATATATATCCATTATGGTAACTTAATTTAAGTTCCTTAACAGCAACCCAGCCTAATGATCAATATTCCCTAGTTTGTAACGGTACTCTGTTGGGGGGCTCTTGTTTATTAGGGGAGCGCCTGGGGGTTGGGGTACAGGGTTCCATGCTGGCTGGGGGGATCGTACTCCTTTTGTTCCTAAGCACTCATGATTTAGACCCAATATACTATGATCCTTATCATGAGGAATCCCAATAAAGAACCGTAATTCTGGAACCCCAATGTAAGGCTCATTTGGAGAGCCCCATATGGGGTTCTCATGAAGGGACAGTAACGCCCAGGGCTCTGTACATACAGTCCCCCCTAAGTAGATAGAATATGGGTTATATGGGATCTTATTATAATATACCCAAAGCCACATTCTGTCTACTTAAGGGGGACTATAGGTCCTAGACTTCAGGTCCTCGACATGATGCCCTCTAGATTGACAACAAACGCCAGCACATTTTCAGCCGAGATGCCCCCCACTGGGCCGTTGCCGCCTGCATCACAGGCATCAGGACACAAGGCATTGGGTAGAACTGGCGTCAACACGCCCAATCACCCCCCCCCAATAACGACCCCCCCTTTCCACGCACCCCTAATAATGGATGTTCCCTGCCTTAAACCCTCTAATCATGCACCTCCCCGCACCCCTAATACTGAATGCTCCCAACCTAATCCCTAAATGGCACTTTCCATTTGATTTTCCATTATCCCAATATAACCCCAATAGAACCTCAACAAAACCTTAATAGAACCCCAAGATAACACCTACACCCTAAATCCTCAACCCTGAACCCAAATTCCAAGTTTCTTGACCTAAAGTCTCCCCTGGCTTCCCGCACCTTTGGGTTGCAGGGTGTGGGGTTTAGGGTTTAGGGTTTAGGGTTTAGGGCGGTGTAGGGTTTTGGGTTGAGAGCAATCTATACATGGACTAGAGGGCTTGTCCACAAGCTCTTTCAGCAATTTGGTCGACTTTGGTGTTGGATGGTGTGCGGCAGCACTGTTGGCGAAGATTTCTGCAAAAGACGCTTGCCGCATTGATTTAGGGCTTTTGTAGCACCTTCCAAGCCGTAAGCGACCTATTGCCCACATCATTTCCAGACTCTCGCATGCAGTCTCTGCCAAGTAGATAACATGTCGGGGGGCATAGGCATCCTGGCTTCCAAAGGTCTTGGGTTTTATCTACCAGAAGGCAGGAGGGTGCGCAGCGTTGACGCAAACATATCTTTGGGAAGACGATACTATTTGGCATGTAGAATGTAGAGTAAGATTCTTGTTTTTGCTCAAACACGCTAAAAGGAACTAAAAAACACACGCTTTAAGGCATGCAGTAAACGGCCATGTCGTAAGATGAGATACCTCATTTAGGGTTCTAAATCCTCTTGTGAAAATGATTAGGCACACCAACCCCCACGAAGAAACACAAATAGATAGTAGGGTAATGGTTGAAGAAATCACTCCGAAAAATCACAAACCACTTTCCGCAGCATGTCCACATAGCCCAGCGCAATCCGATTGACCTCTCTTTCAAACACCGTATCTCTATCATGTCCATATGGCCCATGGTTTTCATTGGCGCTCACCAATAATACACCTAAGGAACCCTGAATACACTCACAAAAAAAAACATCCTCATTCTCCGCTATCGGGGTAGTACCCCTGAGCCCTCCGACCCTATATAACCCCAATATATACCCTATAACCCTTATAGAATCCCTATAATCCCTTTCTTTTCCATTATCCCAATATAACCCCTATATAACCCCTACATAAACTACCCTATAACTCCAATTTCCATCTCATGGTCCATATTCTTTTCTATTTGATCCTCCACTATTTGGGATGAAATGAGGATAACATCCACCCGGATAACGTCCCTAAACCCCCTAAGCCCTAAACCGTGAACCAACCCATTCAGAAGCCTAATAGTGACCATATGAGCTATAATCTAAACTCCTAATATCCCCCTTAAAAACCCTATAATGCTCCCCTATATAATCCCCTGAATAACCCCTTTAAGGAGTTTGGACTAAAGCTCATATCATCCCTATACAAGCGCTGTCACCTCTCTCAGAACCGCCTTGTTAGTACCAACCTTCCGGACCCACATCCGATTTGTTTTTCAAAAAAAGGTGGTTTGGGGTTTCGGGTTTTAGGGTTTAGGGTTTAGGGGGGACCCTACCGACCACGCATTTGGCCCTTATAGCCCTGAATCCTACAATCTCAGGCCTATGAGCCCTCTAGAAGCCCTGTACATGACGTATATGATAACTACTACTACCACGATTATTATTAATTCTATTGTTACTATTACTGCTGTTATTTCTATTACTATTATCATAATTACTATTACTACTCGTTTTACTATTCTTATATGACCTCCCTGATCGCTGCCTTGTGGGTAGTAGCCCTCCGGACAAATGCGCACGCATTCGCCCCGGTTATTGAGGTAGTTGTAGTCAGTGCACTCCAAGCAGACCTGTGCAGGGCAATCAGGCCATGGGCAGGCCCGGGCACCCTCCCCCACATGTCACTAACACGGAAACTCACATCGGCCCATTTCGAAGGGTTAGAAACCCTAAATCTCAGACCCTTAAACCCAAAAACCCAAACCCTAAACCACAAACCTTCAACTCTTAACCCTCTTTCCTGAGCCTCTAAAACCCCAAACAAAGTGCATCGCTATAGATCCCCATACATCACTAAGTATCCTATGTAACCCCAAACCTGGTCAGGCCGGCTTTCTTCACTCTTAAAGTAACCCTAAAACATTGACTATTCCCATACAGTTTAAGGTTTAGGGTTTCCTGTAGAACCCCTACAGATTCCTGAAACCCCAAACCCTATGACCTCTTGAACGGGGGAAGTCCTGAATCCCACAAAGTCAATCCAAGCCGCCGCAAATGGTTCACCCGAACCCTAAACTTTGAACGACCTCTATCCATCGATCTGTCTATATATATATATGTATTTGTGGAACTTCCCACAAATGAGAGGTACCCTTTCCAGGAGGACCTAGGGGTTCCACAGGAATATGTAGGGTTTAGGGTTAAATCTTTTTGCTAAGGGTACTTTCTGGGGAATAAGACTTAGATATATTGGGGTCTATATTGGGGTCCCCTTAGCTAGGGAAGCTACCATGTATGTATATATATATATATACATACACCTATAAACATATAAATATATATGCACATGCAAATAGGTGTGTTTGTGTATCTATATATACATGCCCAAACAAAACTCCTTTCAAAGTAGCCCTTATACAACATACTGCGTGACTCTGACACATGAAGCCCTACACCTGACACTGAACCCTAAGTAGCCCCTAGACCTGTAACCCTAAAACTTAAAACCCAAAGCCTAAAATAAAACCGACTAGACCTTAAACCCGAAACTCTGAACCCTCAGTCCGAGCCACCACAGGTGAGAACATCCCGGCAATGCATCGCCCGCAGCCCGAAGGGCAAGGCTGGCAACTGTCGCCAATGGTGCCAGTGCCATTCCTTACGGGTTTGGGGACTAAACTTCTTAAAGAGGGTTGTGTAGGGTTTGGGGTTTAGGATTAAGGTTCAGGGTTTAGGTTGGGTACTGCCTGCCCCCAACCTGTAACAGTCTATGTTCGGGGTCCCATGAAGGGCTATAGATAACTACAAAATAAAGATTATATATCCAACTGCGGCAGAGTGGGTGCGGTACCCAAGGTTTAGGGTTCATCCAGGGATCCACAAGGCTGTTATATAGGGAGATGTGAGCGCGTCTGAGGTTTAAACCCCAAACTCAAGGCTTTGGCGGCCCAGCCTTCTATGGCGAAAGGTCTCTCCTAGCCCCAACCACGAGGGCGGTAGCACCGACGAGAGGCCCGGTACCGAAGGGGTCCCTTGGGAATTAAAGTACTGTAGTATACTAAGGTCATGCAGGATTTCTAGTATCAACAGTAGGAGGTCCAGGCCCTCCTCTGCGAGCGATCAGCGGCTTACAGTCTTCTCTGCCACGAGAGCGGCCTCCCAGCCTCCAGGCCCTTGGCTCGGGCTTGGGGCCTTACAGAACTGTCAGACATTTCTCCAGGAGTCTCGGAACCTTTTTCGGGCTCTCAGCAGCCTTCAAGGAGCATTCCAACAAAAAACATTTGAAAAACCACAACAGAAGATGAGGATGAAATTGCGTTGTTGACCAAGATGGACCTATCTGAGTTTAGGTCCTAAACCTTAGAAAGAGTAGGTTTGGGTGGCTTGGCCGCGTCAGACGGCGTGGGGTGGGTGAATGTGCTGCATGGCCAGCAACAATCGGGCCATGGCAGCACTTGGCCTTCCCTCATGCATTTGAAGGGTTGTTGAAACCTAATCATCAATACTTGCGCGGTAATTCACAATAAATCCCAAACCCTAAGCACTAAACTCCAAATCCTAAACCTTAAGCCCTGAAGCCTAAACCCTACTTGCGGATTACACGTAGGGTTGCAGGCTCAGGCTCCAGGATGAAATGGGGCTATATTAAACTCCCACAGAAGCCTTTAAAGAACACTACAATTTCAGCCAGGGTACCTACTATAATGGAGAATCAAATGGAAAAGAAAATGGAAAATGAAATGGAAACTGGGGTTATAGGGGGGATTATAAGGATTAGGGTTTCCTAAAATTAGGGGTACCATTTTGGGGGTCCCAGTAATAAGGAATATAGTATTTTGGGGTCTATATTGGGGTCCCACTATTTTGGGAAACTACCACATTTTCAGCCTTGACAAGAAAGCATGTGAAGTTGACTGTGGCGGTCGCAGAGCCTAGCTACCTTATGTCCACCCTTCATGGTCCCTTAGCAACCCTAATCTTTAATAGTAGCTCATACGAGCTATAGTCTTAACTTCTGGTATCCCCTTTAACAACCCCTCAAATATGTCGCCGTACATCAGAAAGCCTAAACCCTAAAAGCCTTAAATGGAAACTGGGATTATAGGGTAGTTTATAGGGCAGTTTATAGGGGTTCTACTGGGGTTCTATTGGGATAGTATTGGGATAATGGAAAAGGAAATGCAAACTACTATTTAGGGCTTAGGGTTCAGGGTGTAGGGTTCCTGCTTTTGCCCAGGCACTTGTAAAAGCCTTCTGGGCACACGAACTCGCAGGTGCCAGCAGCCGTCAACGTTTTCCTTGAGGCTTCAAGCGTTGGGTGCTTGTAACTCAAAAGTGGTACTCAGGGCTGATATCGGGGCTCTATATATACATATATACGCATACATATACATATATATATATATAGATATAGGCTTAGGGGTTGGGGTTAATACAGGAATTCCAGAAGGCTATGTGCTGGGCTTGCTCTGGGGATTACGGCTTTTCGAATTTTCGGGCTTAGGGCTTCAGGGGTTACAGGGGCAGCTGACTGCGAGGGGATGTAACACGCGAGCCTTGACGATCCTCAAAACCTACGCCCTGAAACCCTAAATCCCAAGCCCCCACTCCAAGCGCTGGGTTTAGGGTTTAGGGTTTAGGGTGTAGGGTTTAGGGTTTAGGCCCTAAACCCTAAACCTTGAATAGTAGTTTCCATTTTCTTTTCCATTATACCAAGATCACCCCAATGTAACGCTGAAGCCTCAAAGCCCTATAACACTCGAAAGGCCTCAGTCCACAAACCCCCCAAACCCACATTACCCCTTAGGGTTTGGGGCTGAGGATCCCCTACATTGGCCTACAAACCCCCGACCCCAAACCATAAGGCTTAAGGCAAAGGGTTGATGATTTTGGGTTTAGGGTTCAAGGGGTTTAAGGGGTTTAGGGTTTTAGGGTTTTGGGGTTTGGGGGTTTTGGGGTTTAGGGTTTAGGTTTAGGGCCAAACCATAAGCCATAGCACTATGGTACACATGAACCCTGAAAACCCAAGACGTAGCCCAGCAGCGACTTCATGCAGTCTGTGCAGGTGTTTGCGTCAGAGCACCTGACGGCCAAGCTCGGGTTTAGGCTATGGCTGTTTGTTCCAGAATTAGGGGTCATGTTTTGGGATTGTGACGTAGGGGTTATGTAAGGGTACTATTTAGGGTTTAGGGTTTAGGTTTTTGCTCCAAGATTAAGGGTTGGGATTTTGGTACGTAAAGGTCCACTTTGGGGTCGCCCTAGTTATTGAAATGTGGAGGTCACTAAATGAACAGAGGATTTTTCCTGCGGTGCCCCTAAATTGGGCACCCAAACACAGCCACGATGACCCCATTGTAAAATCATGGCTCATATGAACGAATACTACCACGGTGTTGTAGAATCAAATGGAAAACAAATGGACAAGGAAATGGGAAGGCGGATTCAAGGGCTCTAGGTAGGTATTTTACACAACAGTAGCGCTTGCCAACCAATCTTGAGATATCATAGGCTGTTTTCTTTTCTGATGAAAACGTACCTCGCCCTAATACTAAAGCCACCCCCCCACGCCCCTTACACCAAATATTCCTATTGTGGTATAATAACATATGTTGGGATGTTATTAATATTGGGGGACGGGGGCTGTTAATATCAGCGGGAGGGGATTAAGATATAGCTTTTCATTGCCTAGCGTTGAGCTGAGCATTCTGAAAAAATCTCAACCCTAAGCCCTTAGTCCTACTCCCCGAGCCGTTGGGATTGTAAGGGGATTCAAAGGGCTCTCTGATTGTCCCTCCTTTTGGGAGTCTATGCTCAGCCTGCTCACGCTCTTAGGCAGATGAAGGAGCTTTCGTATATAGGGATAAAGGAAAAGAGAATCGAAACCACTACATAGTAACTTGGGGTTGTATAGGGATAATGGAAAAGAAAATGGAAGTTTCTACACAGTATGTTGGGGTAATACAGTTTAAAAAAGCACAAGCATGGCCAAAGATGAGGGGGCACCCCAAAACAGCCCCAGAGCATGGGGATTCCCCAAACCACTAACTGCGCAAGGCCCCGCAAAAGTAAACACCTGCAGGCGGCAGCTAGTCCCACGGAAGTTCTACAAAGTGACTGCAAGGGAGAAGTCTCCAAAGCAAAATCCATCCAGATCAGCCAAAGAAATGCCATGCTACTCAGAGTTTGGGGCTAAGGGTCTGCTAGTTAGAGCGGAACTTTCTTCTCTGGCCCAAAGGACTGCATGTTCCCCAAAGACCTGATTTCTCCGCGATACCGCATCAGAAACATAAAGCCCCCGGAGGCGTCCCTCTTTAGCGCCTATAGCTCAAGGTTTGGAGTTTTATGCAAACACCAAAAGCACAGTATCTGACATGTTAGGTTGGGCCCCCAGTCACTAATAGTGACCACTAGAGATAATGGTAATTATATTAAGGTCCCTATATAGTCCTAATATACCACTATTAGTGGGTGGGGGCCCAACCCAACTGACATGATACCTTGCTCAATAGCCCTGACGGGCCTGTCGCAGAAGTTTGGGCAGGACTCACAAGTGCCCAGCGTGCTGTTGCCATAGTATCCTTGGGGTTGAAAGTTTAGGGATTAGTGGGCACTGGGCTCGTAATTGTGCGGTTCAAAGCGGAGCCGAGAAGGGAGCAGTCACATCTTGACAATGTTATAGTTGATGTACCCCTACACCCTAAACCCTAAATGACTTGTATCAACTCTACCTTTACACCCTAAACCCCAAATAATTTGTATCAAGTATATGATATGTTCAAACATGCAGGTCAAACCTGAGGAACTCTACTGGACAACTTGCGCTTGGTGCCTCACCCCAAACGCATGAACTTTGTGTTCAGATTCGTCTAGGGCTTTGGGTCCGGGGTTTAGGATTTAGGGTCCTCGGTTTAGGGCTTAAGATACTTCTAGGGGCTAAATGAAGATTATGTGGGACTATTTGGGGTTACATAGGGATTGAAATGGGGATTCTGTAGTCATTTCAGGCGAAAAGGTGACACCTACGCCGTCCGTGAATATGGAAAACGTTGCATTCTGGGATAGCGGTTGGGGCCCTCTTCGTTTTGACTTAATGGCGCTTCAGGCAGACGGGGTGAGGGATTCCTCATCATAATCCGTGAATAACCCACACATATATCCCCGTAATTCCCCCTATATGCACTCCCCCACTCCCCCTTCGCCTAAGCCCTAGGCCCTAAACCCCAAAACCCTAAACCCCTAAATCCAAAACCCTAAAACCCTAAACACCTAAACCCCCAAACCCCCAAACCCTAAACCCCTTAAACCCTAACCCCTAAACCCTTAAACTCTAAACCCTAAACCTCAACCTCAGCTCTGGCTTCAGGGCTAACAGGCTCCCCTAAAATCCCTGACCATTGCAGGTTTAGGGTTTAGGGTTTGGGTTTAGGGTTTGGGTTTAGGGTTTAGGTCCACGGCTTAGCATGCACGACGAAGGCATAGAATTAGGGATTCACGGTGTAGCGAGTGTGTAGGGACGAGGATTGAGGGTGTAGGGTTTAGTATTTCGGATTTATGGGGATTAGGGTTGGGGGGTTTAGGGTGATTTGCACAGGCATTTTAGGGATCTAGGGATTAGGGTTACGGGGTGTAGTGATTAGGGTTCAGGGTTGTGAGGGTTTTGTATTAGGACTTTAGAGTTTAGGGGTTTTAGTGTTTAGGGAGGGAATACTAGATCTCCACTGGTTCAGGAAGCGCGCGTATCCATTTTTGGCAACAGATTTCCCTATATTTCCCTTTCGCTTGTATCACCACCCCTTCTTGTTGAATCTAGCTTGTATTTTTCTGCGTACCACTGTGGGAATATTCAAATTATTTCGGCTTTAGGGCTTATTTTGGGTCATATTACCTTACACCCCAAACCTTAAACAACTAAACCCTAAACCCCTAAACCCTAAACCCTAAACGATTACTGGAGCAAGCTTTGGTCCTTGCTCTCGCCGCAAGGACGTGGGCAGTCGGTTTAGGGCTTACCATCCAAAACGTTTAGGGTTTAGGGTCATATTAGGATATAATGGGGTTAGATAGAGTTTGGGTTTAGGGGGGGTTCAAGGTTTGGGTGGTAGGGATTAGGGTCTAGGTTTTCGAGTACTTGCCAGACCTACGCCCTTGCTTCGTGGCTCCCATAATTTCTGCTGTAACCCCATGATGGTGACAGTCATTTAACAGACTCTAACGTTCTGACCCCTAAGCCCTAAATCCAACTCCCTGAACACTAAACTGCACAAAAACCCTAATCCCTAAACCCTTAACCCCTAAACCCTTAACCCCTAGACCCGTAAACCCCTAAACCCTTAACCCCAAAACCTTAAGCCATAAACCTTTAACCCCTTAACCCGTAAACCCCTTAAACCTTAAACCCCCCTAACCCCGAAGCCTGTAAACCTCAACATATATACCTTACTATAAGGTAGTAATTTCCATGCTTCTTTTTCGTTATCTTACATAACCCTCTACTATACCCCTACACCCTAGACCATGAACCCTAAACCCTAAGCCTTGAACCCTTAACCCTAAATCCTATATTATACCTCTACACCCTAAACCCTAAACCCTACATATTACCCCTAAACCCAGGCCCTGCACCATGAAGTCTGTCCATACGGGTCCAATGACCCACATATTAGGATATTAGGGCTTTATGTCCCAAATACCCGGAAGCAAAGATGCCAAAAGAGTCCAAGTGCTCAAATATTGGGATTTTAGGCACCAAAAACAATTCAGATTGTAGTGTCTGGGCCCTAAAGCCCCATTGGTTGAGCTCTTGGACCCTTAGGGTATGCCATAAGCACAAGCACAGCTGAAAGTCCATCTGGACAGCTTTCGTCGCATGTCTCGTTCGGGGTGAGAAAATAGCCTTCCTAGGAAAAAGGGCTGAACCCTAAACCCTAAACCCTAGGGGTTCAGGGTTTAGCTTTTGAGTTTCCAGGTGTCAGGTTTTTGGGGGTTTAGGGGTGTAGGATTTAGTTTTCAGGTTTTGCCTCCAGAGAGCCGTGCCAAGAGGATCATAAATGGCCCTGATGCGTCGTGGAGGCCGGGGACTTTCAACTTATACGACGCATGCGCCGCATAAGGTTCAAAGTATTGACCGTCGGCTTTCTAGACATTAGGTATCTTCCTTACCTAAACGCCCAAAGTAGGTAAAATAATGGCCCAAAACCCCTAAATATCGCCCAAATGGCCATTATTCTACAGTGGGGGTATTAGGTATCCCTAAACCCTAAACCCTGATCCTGCTAATAAATCTGAACCCTTATATCTCTGCATCCTCTTAGAAGAACAACAGCCTACTTGAGGGTGACGACTCCACGCTTACAAGAATATACCCGTTTAGGGTTTAGGTGTTTGGGGTCAGGGTTAGGGAACCCTGAACACTAAACCCCCAAAGCCTATATAACCCCACTATTGTAGTTTCCGTTTTCTTTTCCATTATCTCTATACAATCTCAATATGAACACTAAAACCCGACACCCTAAACCCTAAAACCCTATAGAGTGTTTCCATTTTCTTTTCCAGTATCCCTATACACTCCCAATATGAACCCTAAACCCCCACACCCTAAACCCTAAAGGCCTAAAACCCTACATAACCCCACTATAGAGTGTGTCCATTTTCTTTTCCAGTATCCCTAGACAATCCCAACATGAACCCTAAACCCCCACACCCTAAACCCTAAAACCCTATGTAACCCCACTATAGTGTGTCTCCATTTTCTTTCCAGTATCTCTATACAATCCCAATATAAACCCTAAACCCCCACACCCTAAACCCTAAAACCCTAAAACCCTACATAACCCCACTATAGAGTGTGTCCATTTTCTTTTCCAGTAGCCCTAGATAATTCCAATATGAACCCTAAACCCCCGGAACCCTACACCCTAGCAGAGCAGTTCAGCACCCAAGCCCCAGGGCTCAGTTGTAAAATGTATCGAAACGTTGGGGCTCGCCACCTTTGCCAGTATCCCTATAGAAGCCCCAAAAAAAAACTATATAATCCCTATATAACCCCTACATGGTAGGTTTGAGGTTTGGGGTGTAGGGCTTAGCGTTTTAGGCTCCAGGCTAGTCACCAGAAAGCCTTAGGTTCTTGGGATAGGGTTTGGGGTTTAGATGGCGTTTCGAAGATGTAGTTACGGTTCAGGGTCAGAGAAAATGGTTTTAGGAGTGTCAGATAACAAAGGGTACATGGGCGGCGATTAAGCCCCAATCCCTAAACCCTAAGCCCCCCAGACCGTTAAACCCTAACCCCCTCCTAACCCTAAACCCTAAACCCCAAACCCCAAAACCCTAACTGTAAACCCAGCATACATTAGGAACCCTCCTAGGTCTCCAAGCTAGAGGGTGCTTAAATTAAATGATGCTAGGATCCTCATTATGCTTTAGGGTTTCGGGTTTTTGGGGTTTTTAGGGTTCAGGGAATGTTCCTCAAGTAAAGGGAAGATACTAGGATCCCATACATGATTTCAGGAGTATTCCTCACATAAAGAAAATAAAAAATGGTACTAGAGTCCCGAGTATATGCTGCGAAGCACTACGCTGGAAGGATGAAATCTTTGGATCCCCAAACCCTAAACCCCTAAACCCCCAAACAACTAAACCCCCCTAGACCCTAAACATATACAGCATCTCCTGGCACCTGGGTTTAAAGCTTTGGATATCTCAAGGTTGCCACGGCCAAAAACCCACAAAAAGGAGAAACGCGCTTAGGGTTTTAGGGTTTAGGGTTTCCATTAATTATTCTAGGGTGTAGGGTTTAGGGTTGCTGGCACTTGTCCATTTGACGGAGAGGTTAGATAGGTTCCTTCCGAGCTGTATCACTTAGGAGGACCCCCCACCCTGTAATAGTGATATAATAGGAATATAAGAGGACCTAATATATTCCTTACTCTTCCTTATAGTCACTATTGCTGGTTGGGGGGGTCCACCTAATACATACCCCTTTTGGGTTCCAGGCCTCGCACTACCTCTCGCAACGGTTTGAGGTTTAGGGTTTAGGGGTTTAGGGGGGTTTAGGGGTTTAGGGTTTAGGGTCCTTAAACCTCAAACAATACAGTCTTCACAGTCACATGCAAACTTGAAAAGGCTTTTTGAAATACCGCCCCCAAACTAATATGAGCAGGAGTCTGAACTCCTAGTATCCCCTTTACTATTCCCAATATAACCCCCCTTTAAGGAGTTTAAACTACAACTCATATGGAACCCAGAAGAAGGGCGCTCCGCAGACTACCGTCCGTGTAACTTGGGGCTACACGAGTAGCGTTTTCTGATGGTTAAACCTAGTAAGGTTATATTCCATAAAATGCTATACCCCAAAAGAGGATATAATCTTACTCGATATGGGGTCTATAGTATCCCCAAATAAAATCCTACTCACACGGGGTGCCATGTAAGTTTGGAGTATTTTGGAGGAGCGTGCCCAAGTACACTTCCTGTAACTAAACGAACGAGCCTTCTGATCAATCCTGCTAAACTTGACATACGAAGGCCCGTAAAACAAGAAGAACCAAACCTTCTTCCCAAAAAACACACCTTAAACCCTAAACCTCGCAGAAATCTTCAATCTCTTACGAAAACCAGAAACGACCATACCCTTTGGGACTACATGAGCCCTGAAGGGGTCTATGGTCCATACGGCTTGGCTTAGGGTTCAGGGTTTAGGGTCTTACCAGGTTCAGAAACCGTAAACCCTGTGGTCCATGTAGCTTACTAAGCTCAGACTAATGTAGCAGTTTCCCTAAACAGGGGCATTCCAATATAGAACCCACAATGCTATTATGGGGACCCCCGAAAATGGTACCCTTAAGCCAAAATGGCTTGATACAACCCCGATATCGCCCCCTTCCCTGTGTACCCTAAACCCCAAACCTTAAACCCTGAATCCTAAACCCTAAGCCCTGAACCTTATAAAGCCATTCTTGGGGGTTGATTCCATCCCCCGAGTTCCCATCTGATGGACTGCGAAGCACAAAAAAGGCCAACCCGATTTTAGGTGTCTAGAGTATAGGATTTAGGGTTTAGGGTTTAAGGCGTAGGGTTTAGGATTTAGGAGTAGGATTTAGGGCTTAGGATTTAGGTTTAGGGTTTCAAACTTACCTGGACCCCAAAAGTATGTAAAATAATGGCCTTTAGGGCTGTCATTATGGGTTTAGGGCTATTATTTTACATACTTTTGGGTTTCAAACTTAGGGATTATGACATAGGTGAAGCCCAGGCACATTGCAGACCGAACCTTGGAGGTTTGGCTTCAAAGGGGGGTGTAATGGGCCAAGAGGCTCAAGGGCCCATATATACATATATATATACATATATATGTATTATTACTATTATTATATATGTATTATTATTATTATATGTATTATTATTATTATTATTATTATTATTAATATATATATATATATGGTCAGCGACGCTCTCGCCAGTTTAGCGCTTAGGGATTAGGGTTGAGGGTTTAGGGATTAGGGTTTAGAGTGTATCTCACTATGTCCCTATATCAGCTCGACATGTCACCTAATCCCTAAACCCTAAACCCTAAACCTATTATAAGCCCTACTTCAACAAAATTGCAAACCAGCCATGAAATCCCAGAGCACTTTTCGCTGAAAACGGGCTTGGGGAGCTTTTAGGCTTGAGGGTTTAGGGTCCCACATGGTCCCACACATGCCTCCCAACGAGCCCATACTTAACTGCTAAGCCCTGAACCCATACAGACTAATACAGACACTGTTGCTTTCTGTGTAACGTGTATGGGGAACTTCCGGGTGCAGGGCTTAGGGCTTTTGGTTCCATGACCGTCTGGAGAGGGGTGTCTTTGCAACTCTGATCTGTGACTGCAGCTACCTACTGTACAGCTTTCAGGTCAGCAGTCTGTATGTGATGGGGGGTTTAAGGGTTTAGGGGGCACAGCATGCGGAAGGACGAAAGTAATTGCCGTCACTGTTAGAATGCTACGCAGCGGCACCATAGCTGACTGCAAGGCCCTTACCCTAGGGCTCCCAGCTACCCAAATAGTAGGCTACAGGGCTATGTAACCATAGGGTATAGAGAACTCAGAACGCATTATTTACGTTGCTGGAACCAAACCCTAAACACTAAACCCTTAAAACAATTGCATCATGGCAGAGCCCTGAAACCAAAACGCAAAACCGCAAACCGCAGCACAAGGTTTAGAATTTGGGTTTAACTTTCAACGACTTCCCCAATACCCGCAACAATACTCTGTGTACTGATAATGTGGGGGTTCAAAGGCCATTAAGATGATTATTTGTGCGGTCGCTACACGGCAACTAATCACCCCAAGCGCTAGCCGCTAGACTCTCAATCTGACCCCTACACCCTACATCCTGAACCCAAGCCCTGAAACCCCGAACCCTAGTTCCCCATGAATCCCCCAATATATCCCCTAGACAGGCCCTTAAAGGGGACCCTTAATCCCTCATATCCGAACCCAAACCCTCAACCCCCCAAACCTTCTAAACCCTAAACCTAAACCCTCAAAGCCCTGCAGTTCCCAGCCACAGCGTTCTGGGCTTGTGCAAAGCTCGCAGCTGCTCGGGCAAACCTGCAGGGTGGGGAGCAGTGGGTTCCGTTGAAAAGATGTAGCCTTGACTCCGAGGGATACCCATATATATATATATAATCATCTATCTAGCCGGTGCATTTCCCATATATTCCTATACAAACCCCAATATCCCGTTCAAAGGGGGCCAGTGGTTGTGGGTGCCCCGAAGTCAAAAGCTTCCACGCTAAAACCCATACCCTTTCCCGCTCCAAACCCCAAACCCGAAACACTATACTCTAACCTTGACCCCTATTCCCTAAACCCCAAACCTTAGCTTGAGTTCCCTCAAAATCCAAGTATACAAATATTACCTCATTGGGCCCTAAAGTCCATAGATACTACCTACATTGGGCTAGTTGGATCCCTAAACCCGGATATTGGCCATAATGGTGCCTAGCATTGAAGGAGCCGTGATAGCGGGGTGTTGGTAGGGAATGCAGGACGGAAAAAGGAGCCTAAATAACACCAGGATTTAGGGTGCAGGGTTTATGGAATGCCAAATGAAGACTCCCATAGCCGTTTCTCTACCCTCGCTGGGCTCGTTCTAGCAATCCATAAGCCCTAAGCCCCCTGCACCATGCAATGGCGTTTTAGGGTATGCACCGACCCCGTTTCAACACTAACATGGAATCTCTCAGCCATGGCCTTACGATACATGACCTTCATGCTGTCAAAGACAGATTACATGCTTTTCTCGCTAGCACAAACCTCCAAACCCTAAACCCTAACGCTCAAGCCCTGAGCCCTAAACCCCAATACTCAACCCCTAAACGCTAAACGCTAATACGCAAGCCTTGAACCCTAAACCCTATAGATAAGCCCAAACCCCTGAAGCCCCCATCCCGGGACCCTTAAGCCTATCCCTGGGGCTCTCAGTGTTAGATCAATAAGGGTTTAGGGTTTAGGGGTTTAGGGTTTAGGGGTTTAGGATTTAGGGTTTCCGAAAATCATGGGTACCTTTTGGGGGGGGGCCAGCATAATGAGGACTATAATGTTTCTGGGGTCGTTATTAGGGTCCCCCAAATAAGCAGATAGAATATGGCTTCGGGTATATTATAGTAAGATCCCCATATACACTATATTCTATCTAGTTAAGGGTGACTATTACTGTATAAAGCTTGGGACTCAATGCAGCATGAGGTCTGCTTGACAAGATGCTAGCAGCAACATAGGCTCAAGGACAAGTAGGCCAAGACCCTAAACCCCAACCCCAAACCCCAGACCCTAAACTTCAAACCCCAAACCCTAAACAAGAGAGGCTTCATGATGGCAGCTAGAAGGTGCTTGGCATATGTTGGCGCTATATTATATATAGGGATAATGGAAAAGAAAATGGAAACTACCATCTTCTACTAGGGTTTACATTGGGGATATATAGGTTGGGGTGAGGTAGGGCTTAGGGTTGGGTGAGTGGCGGTTTGTAGTATGAGGTTCAGAACGATGCCTTGCACAAGCGCTCCTCTGCAGGAAAGGAAGCAAAAAAGAGAGAAAGAGACAGACCTCTAGAAGTCATTGCGGAGATCGATTCGTTCGAAGAGACTCGGACTCGGGCTCCAAAACACACATACGGTTCTCAACTATACTGCTCCCGAAATAGGTATGTGGGAAACCCTCCGGGCCGTAAGTTTCTGACCCTAAACCCTCGACCCTAAAACGTATACTATATCCCTGCCTGGACCCTTTGAGAGTGGGGTTTAGGGGGCCCAGCCCAATTCTTTCAGCACTGCCTCCAAGCTGTAGGTTCGTAACATGTCGCAGCCCAGCATGACTCTCCTGAACCGCTCCTATAGGCAGCTAGCATGGCAACGTATGTTTCAAAGCACTAGATGATATGATCTGACGTACTCGAAAATCGTAGAAACAAATTCATGCACGTAATGATCTACTTGTACTTTGCATGTGTCTCTGCAGGCGAACCCTAGATCCATCAATTGGGCACCCGGAATTGCGCCTTCTTCAGTGCCTGTCCCGAGATATCCAAAGTGGTCACCTCAACAACGGGTTTTGAATTGCCTTTCGGATGCCTGTACTGTAGAGTCACTACCGATTTGCCTCTGCTGTGCAACGGGTGGCCTTCAAAACGGATGGAGAAACCTGGGAATCTTGGCTGCGGAGCGAAGACAAGATGATGCGTCTGGGGCTAAACCAAAAGCCCAAAGACAGTACTCTTCCAAAACGCCCTTGCCACCTCTGAAATCTGTGAATGAGTGCACCGACGCATCCCTCTACTGTTTTGAAAAAGTGCGAGATCAGCATTACACCTCCTTCCGAGCCCAAATCCGAAATCTCTAAGCCAAAGCCCTAAGCTGAATTCCTGAGCCCTGGACAGCAAGGGGGTGCTTCAGCTTCGCAACATTGATTGGATTTGACGGTTCCCCCATATCTAACTCATCGCCAGTAAGGGCCCTGGATTCCCTTATGATCCCCATAGGCGTTTAGGATGCCCCTGTTTTGAGAAACAACTCATTGCATGCGGCCCCAGTCTCTGTGTTCAGTTGTAGCAAGGCCGAAAGCACGGCCTCATGTTCCGCAGGGTTTGGGGTGTAGTGCTTATGGATCAAGATAGGCCCTTGACCCTGGTTCCAAAAGGGTCCATGTAGGAATATGGTATATACTTAAGGCCCGAGGAGTTTCCTATATACCTCCTACTTTGAGGCTGAAGTATAGACTACATAGGCACGTGGACCCATTAGGGTTATCATGGATTATCAGCATAGATCTGTTCCCTTGAGCGCTGCCTGCCCTTCTTGGGCGCTTTGAGAAAAACACCTTAAACAGTCATGAAAAAGGCCTTATACATGTTAAGAATTGCTGCATGTTGTTCCAGCTTGGATTTTTGAGGATAATCTAAAGCCATGATTAACAAACCACCTCCTTTTAAGGGCCTAAACATTAGCATCACGATAATGATTTAAATGCCTATTAAGGGGAGGGGGTGTATTAATCAGGGTCTACAATTCTAAGGTCGCTGCACAACAGAAAGACCTCCACCCCTCGCCTCAGCTCTCCGGAAAGCATCCTGAAGAACAAGCCATAAAAAAAGAAAGAAAAAAAACGCATCTCCCCCTTCATAAACCCCATAATCACTCCCCTGTAGAATACCCGATATAACCCCCCTTTAAGGAGTTTAGACTAGAGCTCATATGAGCTCTAGT
>CAJNIZ010001089.1:0-11785 GCA_905231905.1 Symbiodinium pilosum
AGTGTGCAGACATGTCAGTACATGTCACAGACAAGTTGACGTGAGCAAGCAAGTGTGAAGCTGTAACTAAATCTTCTACATCCCTCCGGGGATGCCTGCAAGTGTGTGTGTGTGTGTGTGTGTTTTTGGAGGGAGGGGAAGGATGTTTTGGGGCAGGTGATTCATGGAGGGTGCTGAATTCTCAGGGCTTCCTGATTTTTGAAGGTTGGGTGTTTAGGTCTTACTTAGGTCTTACGGGTTGAGTAATTGGAACAACCTTTGGTGCAGTAAACGTAAACTGTTGCAGACGCGAATGTGCTAAATAATTCGTCAGGCATTTCCATGCATTAGGTTCATGGGTAGTCGTACAGCCTTTTTTACCCAGCTAGAACAACGTACCCACAAGGAGACAACTGAGTAGCATTTTCTGGTGGTTGTTCACGTCAGGTGATATTCCTCCTCTATAACTAGATCACCATGCCCAAGCGGAGGACAAATTCTTACTCTATGACCACAGAATCCCCCCCAAAAATACTACTCAAGGGGCCTATAGCCCTAAACACTAAACACTAAAGAGTCAACTTTAAGCCCAAAACCCTACACCCTAACGCCCCTCCCCCCTCATCTTAGCAGTTTTGCTGCCTTGTCCAGGAAGAACTCCACGAGGTTCTGATATCCGTAATATGCTGCCTGTCACGGAGGGCTATAGGGATAAGGCTTGGGCGTAGTGTAGGGGTTTAGGGTTTAGGGGTTTAGGGGTTTAAGGGTTTAGGGTTTAGGGGTTTAGGGGTTTAAGGGTTTAAGGGTTTAGGGGTTTAGGGTTTAGGGAATTGAGGCCTTACTTTGGGGCTAAACCCTGAACCCTCAAAACCCTAACTCCCCTATGGTTTTGGAGATTCCGGGGCTCTTTAGTTCCCCTTATGATGTTGACATAGACTATCCCTAGCTCCTTAGCTCCCCCCAAAAGTATGGATGGCTAAAGCCCTAAAACCTACACCCAAAGCCCTCTTGTTCAACCCTCAGGACCTTGCTTGGGAATGGCCTGGGCCTAGTGCGGTTTAGGGTTTAGGGTTTAGGAATTTAAGGCTTTCTGGTTCAGGGTGGAAGCACTTACTGCGCTATCCTCGAGTGGCCCGCAGCATCAGCAATCCTACGCTACAAGCCCTGAACACTGACTCCCAGACGTTAAGTTTGTACGGGTTTAGGGTTTAGGGCTTAGGCTTAGGGCCTTCCACGGCTTCAGGATCCAAACCCCCGGGTACAAAACCCGAGGGTACCAAAGACAAATAACAAGGATCTGGTAGCCATTCCCCTAGAACAACGATGCTGGCTGGTGTTTCCAAGATCCTATTTCTATGGCAAAAGGGATCAGCCCCCTCACAAGATGACTTGGAACCGCAAAAACTGTTGCTTCTCCAGACTGCGCCTTTTGAAGGGCCTCCATGAGGTTCCCGAAGCAGTTTGGGGTAGAGTAGGGTGCAGGGCGCCTTTCTTGAGATCTGTGTTTTCATCACCATCCTGCGGTGACATAGGATCCCAAAAGTATGTAAAGTAATGGCCTTTATGGCTGTTATTATGGGCTTAGGGCTATTATTTTACATAATGTTGGGGTGTAGGCACATGCCAAGCCAGAAACCCCCCGGCACCCTTTGCACTAACATCCCGTAGACCTCTGAACCCTTTCGATGAAAACTCAGAAAGCCTCGTGCAAGGGCGTTCTGCCCTGGTAATCCGCGAAGTCTATCGTTGCCCCTTAGGCTGCAGGGTTTGGAGATCAGGACGCACTTCGTGGGTCATCTGACTAACGGTGGAAATCTTGTGCTACCTAGGCTTCCGAACGCTACGGCAAATTCGAGTGCTCAGCAATGTTGCAGGTGGTGCAGGGTTTCTTCTGTCAAATGAGCTGCAGCAATATTTCCTACCCAATTTAATGGACATGGGCTCCTTATTAGGGACTATATTAGGGACTATACTAAACTACAAGAGGACCTTAATGTCCACTGTTAAGGGCCCCTTAATAAGGCTAATATTGACAATAGCTCAAATGTGGCTGCAAGAAGATTAAACCTCTGAGTTTTATTTCTCGCAGAAGTACAGGACAGCCCGCTTCGGACTGAAGGAGATCTATCCCTAGTAGCTAAGTTACCTGTATATTGGGTTCATTAACCCCCCAAGGTTCCTTGATGGGTTTAGGGTGTAGGGTTTAGAGTTTAGGTTTTAGGGTTTAGGGTCCCAGTTACCTACATATTGGGTTCTTGTCCTTGGGTCCCTATATAGACTTCTACTATCTATAACCCAAGAACCTACTATATGGGTACCTGGGCTTCTAGGGAATAGTTAGATCCTTGATGAGGAAGTAAGAAGAGAGTATAGACAGCATAGTCCCAGTGCTCAAAAAATGGGGTGTTGAGCGCCATTCAGATTATGGAGTTTGGGGCCCCAAGCCCCATTAGTTAGGTACTTAGACACTTAAGGAACATCGGCGGTCCTGGTGTAGACCCCCCCAAGAATTACACTAGAATCCCTCAAATAAGTACAGGGACTTCTGAAAATGGGCCTGCGCACGTTGGAAAACCCCACCCTAAGCGTAGGCGGCCAAGGGCTCATTGGCTTGACACCTGCACTAAAAGGGGTCATTCATAAGTATACTCCCGGAAACCCGCAATTTGTGGGGGGAGTGAGATGGAGTAGTATGGTGGGAGTAGTAGGGGAACCCCTAAACCCTGAATTTATGAGCAAAGGGGCCCGCAACACTGAGCCCCGGAGGCCTCGACCCAACTTACGTCCCTTTCCATCCTGCAATGCAGCCTGACACCTTGGCGTCAAAGCCTCTCCCAAAGGGTCCATGTAGCTATATGGTATATACTTGGGCCTTAAAGTAGGTATATGGGAACCCTTTGTGCCCTAAGTATATACCATATACCTACATGGACCCTTTGGGTCTTAGTGGAGGAAGAGCCCTAAACCCTAAACCGAAATCCTAAACCCATAATCCCAAATCCTAAGCCTTAGAAGGAAAGGGCTATAAGGACAGTGTGAGGATATCATATTGCTGACGGAGGAAATCCTGAATCGCTTCTCGAGTTTAGGGTTTACTTCCTGGGACCTGAGGGGACTCAGGGTGGTGCAGGATTTCCACCATCAAACTCTAGACCCTGAACCCTAAGCCTTAAAGCAAGGACTAAACCTATAGGGATCCATTCCATCTTCTCTGCTAAGCACTGGGTAGATTTGGATTCAGGGTTGCGGGCTCGTGTAATGATGTCTCCAGAGGGCGGGCATTGGCCCCCTTGCAAAGGTTGGTTTAGGGTTTAGGGTTCAGGGTTTAGGATTGTGGACCGTAGGCACTACTTATAAACGGACTGATGAGCCTACTTGCGTTGCCCCTAGCTGGCCTTGCATAGGCTAAGATTACAACTCCAGCTTACAAGTAGTTACTAAGTTCTATGAGCCCTGATCCCTGTTCCCCACGCACTAAACCCGATATGTCCCGATCACCCCTCAAAGGGATCTTAGTTCCATGAATTTCCAGGCATTCATTTGCAAGGGTCAAGGTCCCTAAACCCAAAGCCCTAAATCCTAAAGTTTGAAAACTGCCACCACTCAGTAACAGTTGCATAATAAGTATAATATGGTTATATATATATATATATCCTTTAATAGGACCCCTAATATAGACTGTTACTGGGTGGGGGCAGTACTCAACCTAAAGCCCTAAACCCTGAACCCTAAACTCTAAAGTCTTCTTTTTCAATGGCAGTAGAAGGATTTGAGGCTTAGGGGCGAGGATGTCCCTTTTCCGGCAGGGGTTTAGAATTTAGGGTTTAGGATTTAGGGTTCATGATAGCTTCCCTAAATAGGAGGACCCCCCAAATATCTAAACCCCAAACCCTAAATAACCCTTATTGCGGGATCCCAAAAAGGGAATTGGGCGTGACGCGGTTTAGGGTACAGCGTTTCGGGGTCAGGGAAAGCCAAGAACCTCAAACCCTCACGTCGCAATGGCCTTGCTCCCTCTCCCGAAGATTAACCCACCCCCCACCCCCTTGATGTTAAATACTCCCTATATATATATATATGTAGTGTATAAAATGCCCCCTAAACCCTTAAACCCCAAACCCTTAAACCGTAAACCATGAACCGTAAACGCCCTAAACCCCTAAACCACATAATGCGAGTATTTAATACACTCCCGGAAACTAACATGGAAACCCAAAAAGGCCCCTGTAAAGACTACAGTCCTCCTTAAAAGGGACTATCTGGGTTTCCATGTTAGTTTGGGAGAGTGTATTTGGGCGGTGTGGGGCGTTTAATATAAGGGGAAAATGTATGTTTTACAACAGCTCAGGGTCCCTTTCCTGGAAGGGTTTAGGGTTCAGGGTTGGGTTTCAAGCTTTTCAGACTTTAAATCCACAAGGACGAGGTAGTTGTGATAAATCGTGTTTGGGGTTTACTGGGTGGCTCTTCAGGAAATTAATTCAAGTTACTATATTGGAGCCCAATTATTTACTATCTGTACCCCTTACGGTAACTTAATTCATGTTCCTTAACAGCAACCCAGTTTAGGTCTTAGGGGTCACAATGCCTGAATGTGAAACTCACGTGGCGTGGCAGTCTCTTTTGCGCCTTTGCGCCGCTCAGCCCCTCTGTGGGTGCCTGCCTGAACTTGGGATTTTTGTTTCGGATGGCTCAACAAATCCCCTCCACAAAATTAAAACCCCCAGCCCCTAGCATTGAATCTTCCCCAAATCGACGATAGTAAACCATATTGGGAGTATCAAGTTAATGTTGCGGGAGGGGGCGGGGGTGTAGGAGGGGATGATTAAGGATCAATATCTTTGACCCACCTACAAATTCTTAAAGCATTACAATGCAATGATGGCTCCCAGGTGGCTTCATACTGCTGCCCCCCGGGAGAACTGAAGCACGGCTGAATGAAACCGTTCCAGCTGGGCAACGGAGGCTCCCAATCCCAAGCCCACGGCTCTTTCCTGGGTGGCTGTTAGGGATTAGGGTTCAAGGTTTAGGGTTTAAGGGAATTTAAGCTCGCTTTCAGTACAAGGGAACCGGTATTACTTTGCATTATTCACTGCATAGTCAGAGCAAGGCAACTTAACCTTGCACCCGATGGTTTTGCCCTGTGTCAACCCTATACAACTCCTATAAGCCCGTTGAAACGGAGCTCATTAAAGCAACTTAACTTCAGCTCCCGAACCCAAAGCCCAAAAGCCTGTCAAGACCCCAGTGTCAGCATACTTCTCCATGGCCTTCAGCTTTTCTGAAGGATAACCAGCAAAGTGAAGGATGAAGTCCCCCGGCTTGAACGAGCTAATCTAGGCTGGGCTTCGGGTTGTTTAGGGTTTAGGGTCTAGGGGGGGAGCTTATAGTCTTGGGTTGATGGGTTCAGGAGTTCAAGGGTTGGCTTTTGGGTTTAGACTTCAGGGTAGACTTTTGGGGCTAAACCCTAAACCCTAAGCCCCAAACCCTAAACCCCAAACCCTAAGCCCCAAACCCTAAACCCCTAAACCCTAAACCCTTTTTCTCCCTTCCGAGGTTCCCCCTCTGTTGGGTTTTTCAGGGTTACTTAATTAATAATAGGATTTTGGTAACCCCGACCCCAAAAATTAGGACCCTATAGCCGGCGTATGATAGTCATAGGGTCCTAATTTTGGGGGTTGGGGTTACCAAAATCCCTCTATTATTAATGCCTTAATGCTGACCAAGCGCAACCAGCAGGCGGTAGTAATGGGGGAGTGGTTATGGAACCCATAAATGCTGTTCATGTGCAAACTTCAGTGCCTGCTAAGCAAACGGCAAAAATGAAGTGTCAAGTTCTTCGTCTGGCTTGTTGTCGAGGAATTTAAACCAAGTTTCCATGTTCTGCAACCCATTTTTGTTTACTCTACCCATTGTCATTTACCCCATATCCGTAATACGGTGGCGAAATTCATGCGTCTTAACGGCAGCCCACTGGTACATGCCGGTAACTCAAAAATCCTAAACCGCAAAAAATTTAATTAAACTCTAGCCCTAATAAACCCTAAACCAAACCCTAAACCCTAAGCCCTAAACCCAAAGCGGCGCAAGTAACGTATGAGTTCATGTCACGCTGGGCTCGCCGGTCGCATTCTGGTGCCACTACTCCTTGGCAACATCGACGTTGTCGGGAGTCACTCCGGCACAAGGCCTGTTTCCTGAGGATTTGTTGAAACAAGATGGGCCACGGTAAAAACTCCTAGTATCCCCCTTAAGAACCCCTTTTGTAGCCTCTATAACCCCTGCTTCGGAGTTTAGATTCTGGCAACCATGCAAGCAGGTTCAGGGTAAGAGGCTCAAACATAGACGTAGCTTTAGAACGCCGTCTATGTAGAATAATAGCCCTAAACATCCCTAAACCCATAATAACAGCCCTAAAGGCCATTATTTTACATACTTTTTGGGGTTAAGGTAGTCTGAAAAATGGGAAGCTTTCAAAACAAGAGCCGGGCTTACACGAGCTAAGCAAAAAAACATGGTTTAGGTGTTCAGCGTTTAGGGTTTAGGGTTTAGGTGTTCAGCGTTTAGGGTTTATAAGGGTTGAACCCTTGTCACGTGTAAAACGGTTGGCGATGCAATGTTTAGACAGAACAATAACAAATCAACACTTCCCGGAAAGCATGAGGCCCCAATACCCCTAATACTTGGCATTGCAAAGCCCTAAACCCTAAACCCATATTTCCAGAAACCTAACAGAATTATGAGACCCAAACCCTGACCTCGAAGGGCTAGAAGGCAAGCAAAACCCTAAGCCCTAAAGCCTGAACCCGAAACCCTGAACCCTAAACCCTGAACCCTAAACCCTGAACCCTAACCGGTGAACCCTTTACCCTAAACCCTCAACCCCAATTCCCCTTCAGCTTTCCAAGAGACCCTGAGAGTACGTAGATCATGGACGACTGGTCTTCCCAAGGTTCCGGAGGCGGATAGACTTCCCAAGTCTGAGTCCTGATTCAGGGTTTAGGGTTTGGTTTAGGGTTTAGGGTTTAGGGTTTAGGGTTTAGGGTTTAGGGTTCAGGACTTGGGGTGTAGGATTCAGGATTTAAGATTTGGGATTTCTGGTTTTAGGGGTTTAGGATTCAAGGCCTAAAGGATTGCAAATGACTGGTAATAGAGATGAGTTTACGGAGTTTAGGGCTTTAGGGTTAAGAGAGTCTCTTTGGGGAGGTTCGGGTTTAGGGTTTAGGGCTTATGGAGGCTAGGAATAGTAGGAGATTGAAAAACTCAACGGGAAGATGAAGTGGAAAATGACATGGCAGAAGGCTTCTTGTATGTACACCCCCCAAGTGTACATATTAGGCCTTATTAAGCTCCATATAATCCCAGTTAGCTCCTTAAGCCCTGGGGGGAAACATTTGCGGGGGTGTTGTATTGTTACTCCTAATATAGGGTTGTTTCGGGGTTGTGCGGTCTTGGCCTGAATCATTGGAAAAGGGTTTTCGGGTGTATGATACGATAGCTAAGGAAGGATTTGCAAGGGGGTACATGAGGCTTAATTGATAAGTCTTACGCATTACAAGGGCTAGAACCCATTGATACTCCTCCTTTTCTGGGCTCGCATATGCTATCCAAATGATAGGCATAATAAAGTTCCAAGTATAAGAATTTGCTGAATCCCCGCGAACTTGAAAGCAACATTGTCAAATTCTGTCAGCTTTTAAAGCACACCTCAAAGCCCAATTCCTAAAACCTAAACTTGGGGTTTAGGGGCCCTCTAGCACTGAACCCTAAACCCTACACCAAAAAAAATCTACTAACAACAGCACAGATTCAGGAAGGTATCCGTCCAAGGGCTGCGGGTGAACCTTCATTCAGGTAGGCAGTTCTGTCCGGATCGTTCATTGGGCTGTTGGACCCAACCGCTTCGGGTTCAAGTTCCCAAAAAGCAGGTGTCAGGCCCTAAATGTCACAACCTGAACGGTCTTAGCACCTCAAAGCCTCCAAGTATCCGAATTAGAGGGTGATTGGCAAAATCTGTATACCCTAAAGCCCTAAGGGTCCAAGTGTTCAATGCTCATATACCTACCCCAAACCTGTACCGTAATTACTCGTAACCTAACCCCAAGTACCTCTAAGACCAAGTTAGACTATTTCCTGACTATTATCTTATATCCTATTTCCTGACTATTCGTCAGAACTCAAATAGACTATTTAGTGTATTTCGTAAATAAGATATAACCCAAAAATAGTCTATTTCATAAAATAGATTCAAGTCTATTTTATCAAATAGACCCTGGAGCAAATCTTATTTCATGAAATAAGCTTGGCTTGGAAAAGGCAATTGCGTAAAATCAGTTGTAAAATCAGTTGTGCTTTTGTTGTATTTACAAAGGTGCTTGTGTTAGGGGGGACATGGAGACAACATGTTTTTCCAGTTTGACACATGTTCGCTTTTCCCAAGCTTCTGTGATTTTGGCGCATGGGAAGCAAGGATTGAAGACATTTTTGCTAGGCAACATTTTGGCTAAGCAGCATGAAGGCAAGGCAGAAGAAGCTGGATATCATGTCATATTGTATAGCATTTTGCTAGGTAACATGCTTGTTTAAGATCAATATAGCAAATCTGTGAGCTGTTTTGCACACTGCCCTCCTCCTTGTCCTGTGCCTCGTTGCTGTCTTCCTCATCATTGGCTTGCTTGTCCTGCTGCTTCCGCTTGTTGGCTTTCTCAGCGAAACTCTCAGTCTTCTTTGGCTCCTCCCCCTCTTCCTTTTTGTTTTTTGTGGTGGTGCTTCTTGTTCTTCTCTGCTTCGCTCTTTCGCTTGGCAGCATCTGCCTTTGTCTCTGCTGGCTTCTTTGCTGCTGCTTTCTTTGCTGCTGCTTTCTTTGCTGTTGCTTTCTCTTGCTTTTCTGTGCTGGCTTCTTCATTACCACAGGCTCTGCCTTTGCTTCTGTTTCATCTGTTTTATCTTGAATTGGCATAGGTTCTGCAGCTGCATTTTCTGACATGGTGGGATGGCACAGGTTGGCTAGACAAACACCAATTGTTGTTATGTTTGCAAGCAAGGCTAAGTAACATGATTCTAGGTAATATGGTTGGCAAGCAACACTGATCATAGGTGTGACTTAGCCTCTATGTAGCATAGACTGTAAGTAGCATTAATCCCAGCTGACATAAGCCCTAAGTCACAGAGATGACAAGTAGCATGTGTACTAAGTAGCATCCTTTTTAAGTAACATGGCTCCACTAATGCACAAATATCATATATCACCACACACGTTATGGTCCTTGAACTGAAGACCTGCAGATTCCAAAAGGATTTGACAAGCAATGCGAATCCATACAAAAATAGCTCCACCGCCTGATGCTGAGAGAAAAACATTGGCCAAAATCAGAAAATTTATGCAGGAATTATCCAAAAAATGATAGCAATTCTAGCCCAAACCAGTATGAAAAATCCAAACTAACACTAAACTACCACAAAACTACCACAAAAAAACACTAAACTAGCACTAAACTAACACTTGAGAAGTGAAACTAACATTAAACTAACACATCAAGTGCAAGTTTCCAACAAAACTAACATTAAACTAACACACAGGGGTTAGTTTAGTGTTAGTTTCACATGATCAAGTGTTAGTTTGACATGTTTGAGTGTTAGGTTTGTGTTAGTCTAATGTTAGTTTAGTGTCAGTTTGGTGTTGGTTTAAGTATTTTTTGGTTAGGATTCTCATTTTTTTGTCGTGATTTCAAGCTGGAATATTCTCCCCAACTCCATGCGTGTGCAAATTTTCGCAATGTTTCAACACTAAACTAAACCACAGGTCTAAACCCAACACCCTAAGTAAAACCTGTAGGGGTTGAAGGGCGTGGTTGATAGAACGTATTTTCTTGAGTGTGGCAGGTCGGATGATGAGGCTTCTACACCTAATTTTTTTAACTTCTTTTGTGTCTTTCGAACCTACATTGCATAGCTTGAGGTTTGGATTCAGGATGGTTAGGAGTGTAGGGTTACGCTCTTGGGGGCATTGGGCATAGCACTTCTTGTAGAAACTGGGGGCTGCAACCTTAAACTTTACCCTAAACTCTAGAACCTAAACCTTTAATCCTAAACCCTGTACCTTAAACACCAAACCTTTGCCCCACACCCTAGCCCCAAACCTTTATATATCTAAGGGTACAAGGTTACCTGGAAACAGGCGCCACATTGCCAAGCTCTGGCTAGCAGGAAATGTTGTTTGGGCACATGATTAGACAACAATGTCATTAAAACATGGTATAGGTTGTTCACGAAGGTTACTTAGGCCAACATGCAGTGCGACCTCGAAACAAATGTTGCTTGTCCAGACATGTTACCCGGTCATCATCAGGAAATATCGAACGTTACCTAGATGTGAAGCCAATGTTACTTAGACATGAAGCCAATGTTACGTAACATGTTGCCAAAACAAATGCATGTTACTCAAGCATCAGACCAATGTTACCTAGCCACAGAAATTATACTTGGGGATGCTGTCAATAAAGATTCAATGTTCCTTAGAGATCAATGTGAAGTAGCCATCTAAGCTACTCTTACAAAAGGATGCAACAAACCTGCCCCACTGCATGCTCCAGAAACAAGCTGAGATGCTGGAATTTAAATCCTTGATGGGTGGGAAAAGCTTTCCAAATTAGGTATCATTCATTCCTTTGTAACACGAAAATGTTGTTGACCGACAGCATTTCTGCTGTGCGTTTTTAAATGATTGTCAACGCAGTTTGTCTGGTCTGCTTGTTTTTTGAAGGAGTTTCCAGGCATTTTCTAAACATTGTTTATGGAATTTCTTGTGAACCCAAACATCATGTTCAAGCTTAGTTTGGGAAATAGACTTTATTGCCAAAGTCTATTTAATCAAATAGGCTTTGGAAAATAAACTATTTTGATGTTCCCAAAATAGACTATTTTCAGAAAATAGACTCTACTTTTTGAATAGACTAATAGTCAGGAAATAGTTTAACCTGGTCTTCGAGGTACTTAATTACTGGGTACATGGACCCTTTGAGAACTCTCGAACTCAAACTGCATCCGTCCCTGGACCTTCCTCTTAGAGTTCAGGGTTCAACGCACCTTGGTCGTGGCGGTTTAGGGTTTCGGGCTTCTGGCTCCGGCCCCCCAATAGGATCTACAGAATGAATTTGCTAGAATCATAGGACAACATATGTGGCTTATACAGTAGTTTTTACGGGTCTATTTACGGGATTAAATTCTTAGATCCTCCCACAGGGTCCGGGTTTGTCGTAAGTCTAGTGTGTAGCTGTCGCTTCCGACCTCAAATGCAACGCCCACAGTTTATGTCGAGGCCAAAGACCGGGGCACTAGTTTCCGATTGCTGAAGAATGTTCAGGTCGCGGGTTACCAGGTGGGTTTCCTGACATAACTTATGCAATGCTTGTGGGGTTACTAGGAGGTATGTAAGGGCTATCGGGGAGTCTTATACCACGTGAAACAGTTACAGGAACAACAGACGCAAGTACAAGAACTGGACATTCTATCGGTACCTGCGTCAGTGCACCATGAATGAACCTGTTCAAGATGGAACATGTAACTCATACACCTGAAACGACACCCTTCTTGGGACGAGTCACTACATCTTATATATATATATACATAACTTAACTACCATTTTATTTTGGTTGAGGTCTGCTCAGGTCACTGAAAACATGCCCAGATGTAGGCAAACTGCATCATGTGGCCACTGTTCAGAAAGCAGTAGTAATCTCTAAACCCTAAACCCTTTGGGTGGGGTCATTAAGAACATGCCCAAACGTATGCAAGATGCATCATGTGGCCA